>JAQZBX010066839.1:0-16044 GCA_029593785.1 Cabassous unicinctus
AGCCCCAGGCCCACCTTGGGCCAGGAGGAAGCTCGGGGGAGCTGTGTCAGCCTCTCTGGGAATTTATAGGCCACACTGCAGAGGCTATTGATCATCCTACATTGGCAGCACAAGCCAACACAGGAGCTGTTCTGTGGCAGGAATTGGAAGCTCCATTTCCCAAAAACAGGGGAAGAAGAGACAGTTGGCTACTGATTTCAGCTACTGATTAATAAATTCAGCTGGATAAATTATAACCCTAAGAATACCTAAAGTTTGAGCCACTCAAAGTCAGAAGGAGTCCTGTAGCTGCCATTTTGACACCACCCCCAGCATGAGGGGAAGCTGGGCTGACTGAAAATCACTGTGATGGTAGAGACCAGTTTCTTTCACATAGATTGGCCTGAAGCCCTGGCCTGGGCTTCAGCCCCACCTCTAGCAGAGAGGCAGCTGATGGCCCTGAACCAGCCTATGAGATAACTGCAGGTATATTTAGCTGGCACAGAATGAATAATTGGAACTTTACAAGGGCAACTGTGGTCATCTTGGACCTGCACTGCATAGATTGCTGCCCACACCTACAGCTGCATCCCCACCTCAGCCAGGGGAGAAATGGGTGTGAAGCTTCATCAGTCTCTCTGGGCAGCTACAGTGTAGACTTGCAAGAGTTGGATTATTCTACACAGCTATGGCCCTGTCCAGACTCATGGCAAAGGAGAAACTTGGGAGAAGCTTCATTGCTCTTGGGGCAATGAGGGTAGCTTGACCTCCACAGCTTATATCACCAACTGCATCCGTGGGTCCTACTACACAGCCAACAAGGGAGAAAGGCAGGAAGCCCTAGACTAATGAGAAAAACTGCAACCAGAATAAATACTCTAGTAAGCCAGATGCCAAGACACCAACAAAAAATTACAAGCCACCTCAAGAAACTGGAAGATATGTCCCAGTTGAACAAGGTAAGCATCCAGATGACTTAAAGGAGTTGAGAAAACTAATCATAGATGTTCAAACAAATCTCCTTAATAAATTCAAAGAGATGGCTAAGGAAATTAAGGATATTAAGAAGACATTGGATGAGCACAAAGAAGAATTTGAAAGTATACATAGAAAAATAGCAGATCTTATGAAAATGAAAGGTGCAAAAAATGAAATAAAAAATTCACTGGAATCATATAATAGCAGATTAGAGGAGGTAGAAGAAAGGATTGGTAAGCTTGAAGAAATGGCCTCAGAAAGAGAAAATAAAAAAGAACAGATAAAGAAAAGATTGGAAAATCTTGAACAAAGTCTTAGGGAATTAAGGACAGCAAGAGTCGTGGAAACATATGTGTCATGGGGGTCTCAGAAGGAAAAGAGAAGGGAAAACAAGCAGAAGGAATATTTGAAGAAATAATTGTTCAAAATTTCCCAGCCCTATTGAAGGACATAAATATCCATGTCAAAGAAGCAGGATGTACACCCAACTGAAAAAAATCCTAATAGACCAACTCTGAGACAAATACTAATCAGAATGTCAAATGCCAAATACAAAGAGAAATTTCTGAGACAAGCAAAAGGAAAGCAATGTATAATATATAAGAGATACCTAGTAAGATTAAGTGCTGATTTATCACCAGAAACCATGGAGGCAAGAAGACAGTAGTATGATATATTTAAGATACTGCAAGAGAAAAACTTCCAGCCAAGAATCTTATGTCCGGCAAGATTGTCTTTCAAAAATGAGGGCAAGTTTAGAATATTCACAGATAAACAGAAATTGAGAGAGTTTGTAACCAAAAGATCTGTTTTGCAGGAAATACAAAAGGTGGTGCTACAGCCTGAAAAGAAAAGACAGGAGACTGAGGCCTGGAAAAGAGTCTAGAAATGAAGTTTTTATCACTAATAGTAACTAAAAGTGTCAAAAGCGTGGTGAAAATAAAAAATGACAAATGAAACCCAAATATTCAAGAACAAACTTAACAAATGATTTAAAGCACCTGTATTCAGAAAACTACAACTCATTGTTAAAATAAATTTAAAAAAACCTAAATAATTGGAAAAACTTTCCATGCTAATAGATTGAAAGACTAAATATCATTAAGACATACATTTTACTCAAATTGACATACAGATTCAATGCAATCTCAATAAATATTCCTCCAGCACTTTTTTTTTTAATGGAAAACATGATTATCACTTTTGCTTGGAAGGGTATGGTGTCCTGAATAGCCAGAAACATCTTAAAAAGGAAAAGCAAAGTTGCAAGACTCTCATTTCCAGACTTTAAGTCGTCTTACCAGCTAGAGTGATAAAAACAGCATGGTACTGGCATAAATACAGATACATACGCCAATGGAACTGAACTGATGGTGAAAAAACAGAACCTCACATCTATGGTCAAGTGTTTTTTGACTAGCCTGTTATACCCACCCAGCTCGGGCAGAACAGTCCATTCAACAAATGGTGCTGTGATATTGGACACCCATAGCAAAAGAAGGAAAGAGGAATCCTTTCTCACACCGTATACAAAAATTAACTCAAAATGAATCAAATATCTAAATAAGAAAGCAAGAACCATAAAGATTCTAGAAGAAAATATAGGAAAATATCTTCAAGACCTGGTGGTGTGTGGTGTATTCTTAAAGGAGATAAAAGGAGGACTGAGATGAATTACTGATATTTAATGTAGGTAGAAGTTTTGATTGACTTTACTGTAAAACTGTGGAAATGTACGAAGTTGATGGCAGCACATTGTGGTGAGTGGCAGCTGGTTTAGAAATGGGAATGTGGCTGAGGATGGTCATCTGGGGATGTAGATGCCAATTGACAGAGGGTTGGAGAATAGTCTAGGGACTGGATGGCACAGTGGACCCAGAGGTGGATGAGAATGGTGGTTGATGGTACAGATGCAAGAGTGTCCTTTGTGAGCTAGAGCAGATGTACAACACTATTGTGGGGTGGTGGTAGTGTGGAGAAGCATGGAAAAAATACAACGGGAGTGACCTATGTAGTGTGGTTAACAGTAATAATAAAATATTCTTGCATCCATGCCAGAGATGTGCTGTGTTGATGATGGAGGAGTGTAAAAGCTGTGAGCCAAGTGTATGCAGTGGACCTGGTAATAATCCAGTGATATTATCTCATAATCTGTAACAAATATTCCACCAGGGTGTGGTGTGTTCATAGAGGTGTGTTGTTGGGGAATTTTGCACATGTGCATGATTGTTTTGTAAGTTTACAACTTCTGTCATAAAAATATATTTAAAAAAGAATAATAGGGTGGGTTGGGGGGGGAATACACTAAATGTAAGATGGGGACTGTAAGTATTAGTAAGTTTTTGAAAATATTCTTTCATAATTTGTAACAAATGTCTCACAATAATGCAGGGTGTTGGCAGAGGGTTGATGTATGGCATCCCTGTATGATGTTATGAATGTTTGCTTTGTAAGTTCACAACTTTTGCTATACACTTACTGTTTATGAATGGTCATGTATAAATGATATAAAATAATAATAATAGTAATAATAGGGTGGGTTTGGGGAAAATACTTTGGCTATTAGCAATATTTTGAGGATGCTCTTTAATCATTAGTTAGAAATGTTTCACAACAATGCAAGGTATTGGTGGTAAGGTGAGGAATGAGAGCCATGTATGATATTATGTGTGCTTGTTTTGTAAGTTCACAACTACTACTATACACTTGTTGTTTATGTATGTTCATGTATGAGTGATATACTTTAATAAATTTTAAAAAATCAGTGGTGTCTAGATACATGAAATATCATATTATTTTGGAATAAATGAAACAGAGACAAACAAAAATGCCAGTAAAATCTTTATTCCTAATCCTTGGTCTCCTATTTCCACTAAGGTTCTCTGCATATCTATGTGGACTCTTCTTATGCATAAAGTAATTTTTCAAAATATGCTATTCATTTTCTTTAAAGATACTTAGATTATATAAACGTTACATAAAAAGTATAGTTGATTCCCATATGCCTCACACCCAACCTTTCCCACATTTACCCACATTAACAATATTCTTCATTAGTGTGGTACATTTGTTACAATTGATGAACACACTTTGGAGCATTGCCACTAAGTGTGGTTTACACTTGACACTGAAGTTTACACTCTCTTCCACACAATTTTGTAGGTTGTGGCAAGATATGTAATTGGCTGTATCTGTTGTAATGGCATTCAGGGCAATTCCAAGTCCCAAAAATGTCCCCATATTTCATCTGCTTTTCTCCTCTCCCTGCCCTTAGACACTTCAGTGACCACTACCTCCCCATCAATGATACAATTTCTTCCATTGCTAGAATCATAATAAGTTTATAGTAGAATACCAGTAAGTCTACTGTAATATAGTTAATTCCCTAGGAATTATGTATGAGGATTCTGGGATGGTGATGCCATGCCACCTCTAATTGAGAGGGGGCTTCAAGTCCATGGGGCAAATGGATGGGACTCTCTTGCTTGCACTTGTAGATTCTCTTGGTTCCTTAGGATGTTCATTGTCCATCATCATCTCCTTGTCAGTTGCCCAGTGAATCCAATGAACTGAGAGGAGGTTCAGTCCAGTGAATACAATTTTGCTGAAATTCAGTGCTAAACTGGCACATAGATGATCAAAAGATTAACTTTTCTGGGACATATACTTATCAAGTATAGTGCTAATTATGGGTTCAAATAAAAGGGGTAAAAAGCCATGTGTAGAGAACCTATAAATGAATCTCACTCTGTTACACTAAGGACCATAAATTCAAAGTAAGGTCCCCGGAAAGGGTGCCAAATTCCTGAGGTGTCTTTCCTGTTTGTAGTTCCTGGATATCTCTAGAGCACTCAGGAGCCCCGCTGTTTGAGGCACTATATACTGTGGCACTCAGTGAGATCCTGCTGAGACTTGCATAAGCTTAATCTCTGGAGTGACCTCCTTACTCACTTTGCAATCTCTTCAACACAAAAACTCATTTGTATTTACCATTTCCCCCTTTTGGTCAAGGTCTTTTTCCAAATGCATTGATAGTTGGTGCTTGGTAATAATCCCTCAGAGTCAGAGAGGCTTAATCCTGGGAGTAATGTCCCATGCCAGGGAGTAGGTAGTGTGTTTATATGCTGAGTTTGGCTTAGAGAGGACACATTTATGCAACAAGGAGGCCTTTTGGCAGTAACTCTTAGGCAGTATATAATACTAGGCTAAGTTTCAATTTCACATAAAAAGGTTCAAAATAACAATCATCAATTTCAAAGGACTGCCATAATGGTCAGTCTTCCCTCACTAGATATTGCCCTTGCACTTGGGGAATTCTTTCTGTCCTATTAGAAAATGTAGCAGAACTCTCACTTCAAAATTCTTTAGGTAATTATGTGAATCTCTACCACTGAGACAATGTCACATGAATAGTTGAACATATTCACGTGTCTTAGAGACATGCCCTAGTTGAATCCCTTCCTGTGTGACCCCACATTACTGTCAACCCACACCAATGATCCTCCCCTGCCACTGCTGTTACCCTTCTGTGATCCAAAACCTGTCCAACAATGAAGCAAAGAAAATTACTGTATAAATTAGTAAGAAAATGAAATAATAATTTAAAAAACAACAAATAAAATTAAAAATAATTTTAAAAATTGAAATAGTATAAAGTTTGATTGGGCATTGCATCTTTCATCACTGTTAGATTTGTTGTCTTGTACATTCAGTGATAATTTCTTCCTTATATGCCCCCAGTCTCTTATTTTTTCCATTTTATCTTCAAAGAAGATTTAGGTTACAGAAAAGTCACATAAGAAATATAGGGCATTCCCATATGCACCATGGAAGAGACTTTGGCCAAATGGGGGGAATATTAAATACAAATAAGTTTTTATACCTAAAAGATTTCAGTGTGAATCAGGAGGTCATTCCAGAGGCTACACTTATGCATGTCTCAGCAGGATTTCTTTGACTGCCACACCAATCAGTGTCTCAGTTGGTTCGTTTTCTGAGGGCTTTATACAGCCAGACATTATAAGCAGTGCAGACAAGCTCAGGAATTCAGCACCTGTTAGTTTGTGTTACTCTGGAATTTATGTTCCTTAGTGTAACAAACATTGACTCATTTATAGTTTCCCTACACGTGGCCCTTCTACCGCTTTTCTTTGAACTTATAATTAGCACTATACTTATTAAATATAATAAATATTTTATAATATATGTCCCAGAGACATATATTTGGCTTGCTCATGTGCCAGTTGAGCCCTGAATTCAGCAGCGTTTCAATACTTACTCTCTAGTACAGTTCATTGGACTCACACAGGACAACTAACAAGGTCATGATGATGAACAATGCCCATCCCAAGGAACAGAGAGTGTCTGCAACTGCAACCAAGATAGCTCCATCCATCTGCCCCATGGGACCTAACCCCGTCTCAATTTGAAACAGAATGGGCATCATCATCACAAATCCTCAAGATTGGGGAATGAACAATGGACTAAAGTAGACTTATTATTATTCTATTACAGACTTATTATTATTCTAGCAATAGAAGAACTTTTATCATTGATATAAAGGCAAAGGCGACCAGAATTTCTAAGGGGAGGGAGAGGGAAGAATATGTGTAATATGGGGGCATTTTGGGGACATTGTAGTTGTCCTGCATAACATTGCATTGATAGATACAGGCCATAATATAGTTTGTCATAACCTACAAAATTGTGTGGGATAGACTGTAAATTATATTGTAAATTATAGTCTGTGTTTAGTAGCAATGTTTCAATATGTGTTCGTCATTTTTAACAAATGTACCACAGTAATGAAGGAGGATGTTAATGGAAAGTGTGGGAGGGGGAAGAAGTGGGGCATATGAGAATCCCCTTTTTTTTTTTAATAATATATCACTTGTGATTATTTTGACCCATTTATTCAGGTTTTCAAAGAATTCAGTGACACTGCCACAACAAAACAGCTTCAATTCACGTGAAATTATTTACATGTAAACTTTTTCAATGTTTATATCCATGAAAACAAATAAAAAATAGCTCTTTCATTCTAACAAATATATGTGAGTGGATACAAGGAAGACGAGAATCATTTCCAATAGAAATTTTTATGTTTAACAATTAGCAAAATTGTGATATATTTATATTGTTTTGATCAATTGTGTATTTAGTAATTGTAGTAACTCATTCCAAAAGAAAATATTTAAACTATGATCACTATCCAATTTTTTTTAAAGTTTAAATTTTAATGTTTGTACACATTTTTGTTGTGGGAAAGTTGGATGATTAACCAAAGACTTTTAAGCATCAAATTTTTATATTAGAAAAACTTTTGTAGAGAAAATAAAATGGAAATATGAGTTCAAGGAGGAAAAAAGAAAAACATAAAATTCTGACTGTTAAATAAAAACTAGTTTGTGTAATTTTTTTTCCAAAGGATGAAAGAAATCATATCAGTATGGTAATTAGTCTATTCCACACATTTAAATGAGTGACGTAACATTTTTATTTTAAAATATCAACATTTACAATTAAACTGAAATCCTATATTTTCTAAGCTCTCTGCTTGTCTGCCTTCAGCTCTCTGTCCTAAGCTTTTCTCCTAAAGTTCTGAAGCCCTTGAAACATGACCCGGGAGAACAGATTCAGACCTTGTCCAAGATGGACAGAAGAAGATTCAGTGGGAATTTTAGTTAGAGCCCTGCTAAGCCAAAACCACTTCATCCAACCAGTCCAGTTTCTATGCATCAGCCAGATCTCTCTCTAGCAATCTACCCATTTCTGCAGGCCTATGTCCTCTGTAACCCCCTCCCACCGAGTCAATCTGATTCATTCAAGTAAAACCATGCCCCCCAATAAAACAACAAACATTTAAAACAAAACAAATTCAAAGGCTTCTGTTTCCTTTTAGAGTTGGGATTATTCTCAAAGGTCACTCGGGTGGAAACTTCCCCATAGTTTGAAAACTTCATAAGCAAAATCCACACCAGGGATGCCAAACGCCTCCATTTGGGAGGCTGGGGAAGGAAAAAAGCAGGCAGTCTGGCAGCCCTCTTTATTGATGAGTGCGTTGGAGCTCTGCACTACTGCGATCCAGGAGAGGCAAGCCCGAGAATCAGGATCTGGAAAGCCGAGATGAGCACTGCTCAGCAAAGTACTTCACAGCCGCCCACTCAGATGGGTACCATCAATCCTATTTCTCAGAAGAGCAAACTGAGGCTGGCAAAGCTACTCCAGGTCACAGCTAGAGGTGGCAGAGGCTGGACTAAAGTCAAACCCTAAGTTCTAAAGTGCAATGACAATGGACTCGAATTTGAGTTTGAATCCACAATTTCCATGTCTCTCCGGTTGTGAGCTTTTCTCAGTGGTAAAATAGGGATATCACCTTGCTTTGTAGGGTTGCTGTGAAGACCATAAGCCTTGGATGCAAGGCGTTTGACCCACGATCTGCAACACAGACCGTGCTCAATAAATTTTAACCAAGGCTTTGTTGGGCCTCGAGTGGTGGAGTGGTGGTTCTATGTACCCAGAGGCCTGCATGCTGCTCCACCTGGGGGAAAGACCCATCCCAGATGCCAGAGCGGAAAGCAGCTCTGCAACTCAGACACCCAGCCCTGCCTGCTTCCGGCCGGCTGCTGTCTCCCTTATGTTTTGTACGTAGGATTTATGTAATATAAAGCATATTTAAAAATAAAAAAATAAATAAACCTGACTATAGATAACAATAATATTGTAATATTTTCATCAATTGTAACAAAAGTATCATAACAATTCCAAGTTTCAGTAATAGGGAGTTGTAAATGATACGGTATTTTTCTTTTTGGAGCAATAAAACTATTCTAAAATTCATTGTGGTGATGAAGCAAAATGATGTGATTAAACTGACAGCCATTGACTGTACAATATGGAAGAATTATATGGTGTGTGAATAAACCTGTTTAAAAACATATGCCAATGCTACTCAAAGTAGCATTCAAAGTAGGTTCAATGTAATCCTTTTCAAAGTCCCAGGAGGCTAAGGGAAGAAATCGAAAATCTGACCATCATTGATAAGGAATTGAAATTCACGAGGACTGCAGTACCTCCTTAGTGTGTCACATTTATTTACATCCTTGTCTCTTGGTTTGTTTAAACTGTGAACTGTTTGTGAGGGAATACAGTACCTTAAACTCCTCTCCATTTCTAGAAAGTAGTTTAGGGTTTACCATACAGTTTTGCTGAATAAATATTTGTTGAATGACCAAGAAAACAAATGGTTGTGTGAGTTGAACAGATCTTGCTAACTATGGGGGAGAAAGGAGAAGCAGTGAAACAAGAGGAACTTTTCTTGAGAGAGGGTAGCTCAATTCATGAGAGCCAACTTCAGAGGAGACAGATCAGAGACAAAATATATTTTAGTGTATCCAGAATCTTTCTCCAGAATCAGCAACAGGGAAATCATTATGGGAAACCTGGCAAAACTAGAGCCCACACCTAAAGAGATGACCTCTTCCTGAGAGGTAGGTGTTCACAGTGATAAGAGATGAACTTTGAGCTTCAAAGCTGTCACAAGAGACAAAACTGGCACAAGTTTGCATTGTGCTTTCCTTTCTTATCTCCAGAGAAGTAAATGTCTCAGGGAGTATTGAGACAAGAGAATACTTCATTAATGTGGCTCATGGTAATGGAACCTCTAATTGCTCAGAAACCCTAAATGCTTCTGCTTCACTGTGTCAAGTCTACTTTGCTAATCTCTGGTGAAGAGAAAGCACAATTTTGTCTTCTAGAGACCTCGTGAGTGGTTCCATCTCACTTTTCATCCTGGGAGCAGAGCTTCCAAATTCATCCATCATTCAAGGAAGAATCTGCATTGGTGAACTTGGACTCTGCCTTGATAATTTCAGGGTGAGTTACAGAATCTTCACAGGTGCTGGAGCAATGTGTTTCCGCTCCATGGATTCCTTTTATTGGTAGTAGCTTTAAGAGTATCAACAGGTTATGACCTTAGAAAAAGCTTAAAATACAAACTCCTGCCTTCTTAAAAAGACTGAGTGGAAATAGATAGCAAATACACTAAAATATGTTCTTTTTCCAATCTGTCTCCTCTGGCTTCTCACTCTTAGGTCTTCCCTCTGTCAGCAGTATTCTTCCTTGTTTCACTTGTTGTTTCTCTACAATTGTTGAAAGTATCTGTTTAACCACATTCATTCATTTTTTTCTTTTAGTCATTCAACAAATATTTAGTCATCAATCACTTCATGATGAACTCTAAATATTATTTTGTGATGAAAGAAATTAGTAAGATTTTGTTCTTCATATTAAGGAAATTACATCCAAATGGGGCAATAGACATAGAAATGAGTATATCCAATATCCTGAGGTGGCTCTGAAATCATGGTTAAGTGGATTGAAAAGTATGGACTCATTCTGTGGAGGTTAGTGAAGCCTTCACAAAGGAGCTTTTAATTGCACTGAGCCTTAAAGGAGGAAATGGAGTAATTTCAGGATGAAAAATGGGTAGAAGCACTCCAAGAAGAAACAATAGGGACACAAATGTGCAATCAATATAACCATAAGGTGTGGTGAGGTTTTAAAAATATCTGATGAACAATGGGGGGCAGGGACTTGAAAACGGGTACATGAACATGGTCAATTGGCAGTAGCCATATAACAGAGTTCCTTGCATTTTGTCCTCAAGAGGGATATTTTTATTTAGAGTTATTGGAGAGTCAGTGCTGGTTTAAAGAAGGGGATGATCATGAAATGCCTTGCTTTGAGGAAAGCCCAAACTGGGTCAATGTGAGTATTGCTGTTGGCAAAACCCCACATTGATGAAGAGGGATGGAAATAGCACAATGGACATGGGGAAGTTGTGGGGATTGAATCTGTGTATGGTTGAATCAAAATGTATAAATATTGGCTAGTAATGCTAGGCACAATGTCAAACATTTTATATTCATTATTTAATTCTTTAAATTACTCTATGAAATTGTTTTCACTATTCTCATTCAAGGGACAAAGAATGTTGAAACTTACAGCAATGTGATATTCTTGTACAAGGCATATAATTGTGTCTGGGTTGAATCTCAGTGCTTGATGTCCCTAGGATTTTACATGTCACTAATAATTTTAATTCTTAATAAATAAACTTAGTACATTAGAACAGGGCTAAGTTTGCAGAAAAATTGCTTGATTTTAGAAAAGCTTCTCAGAACTTATCACCCTCTTTCCCCTCTTCTTAACATCTGTCATCCAAAATAACATCGTACATTTATTTGTCATAAATTCTTAGTCCCTTTGTGACTGTGACAGCTCCTCAGACTTTCTTTGTCTTTGATAACCTGGATAGTTTTGAGGAGTGGAGATCATGTATACTGTAATGTATCCTTCAGGTAGAATTTTCTCGTGTTCTTCTCATGATTAGACTGGATTTATGGGATTTTGGAGGAAGAAACCAGAGATAAAGTGACATTTCATCACATCATATCCAGGGTGCATCCTGTCAATGTGACTTATCATTGTTGATGTTTACCTTGATCAACAGTGTTTTGAGGTTCCACCAGTATAAAGTTCTTCATTTCTCTGCCTTTCCTTATATCCGCTTTGGAAAGAGTCATGAGGAGATTTTCAGGAGTGGGATTTATGCTCGTTGGGCTTGAGATAGCAAAATTTACATAAATTATTGAATTCCTCTGATTTGAGATTTGTCTCTTCTTATTTACTTAATCAAAAATTCATTTGAATCAGGGTGGATGCATGACATTTATTTCATACTTTGGGTTGTAATACAATATTACTTTTCTTATTGTTCAATTTGTTCCACTTTTGGCCGTAGGAGCTCGTTCAGCTGCATTCTGCATCTGTTTACTACAATCCTGTCATTGAAGGGTATATTTTAGCATCTATTTACTCTTTGGTATTACAAAATGTGCTAGGTGCTTCTTGCATATTTCTTACCTAGAGTCAGTAATTTCTCTAAGAAGATACTTATTGGAGAATGGTATTAAATTCGAGTTCTGTGCACTAATTGTGATACTTGCTACTGCAGCCTCTAAGCCCTCTCATCAGAGAGTATAAGGAAATATATGTGTGTATACTAAGCTTGTACATATTAATGTCTAGAAATATGTCTACATACAACTGTCTGTATCGATATTCACCTACACATGATTTCGTACTGCTGTGTCTAATCATTATCACAAAGAACATTCTAACCTCTTCCCCTTGCTTATCTGTAAGCACCCACTTTCAGTGAGAAAAATATCCCTCATCTTCCATTTATCTATGAATTTCTTGATTCCAGTGTATATGTATAGAATTATTAGAATTATTAATCCATACATGGTAGATTGTAACTTTACTAGGTACTACTTTACCTGTGCACAGTTTCTTTTGACTTCATTTTACAGGCTCCATTCATAGCCAATATTACATTTTTAGCACCTTTTCCCTGAGCTCCCTTTCTTAGGGCAAATTATACATTTTTATATAGTTAGATCAATTTGCAACATTTTCACTTTATGCGGAATTCCCTTGACCTTGTAAATGATTTTTCACTTGCATACATAAGATTCGCTTTTTGTGTTGTGAAGTTCAATGGGTTTTAACAAATGTATAATGTCATGTGTCTACAATTACACAATATACAGAATAGTTTCAGTTCTCTAAAAATTCCCCTGTGCTTCACCTATTCAACCCTCCTTCTGTCTCTTCAGGCCTCTAGCAAGTACTGAACATATTATTGTTTCATTGTTCAGTCTTACCCAGATGATCATATAATTGATATCAACATATGCAGCATTTTAAAATTGCTTTCTTTTAATTAACAATAATCATTTAAGATTCATCCATATGTTTTTTGGCTGCATGGAACATTTGTTTTTATCTCAGTAATGTTCCATTTTGTAGATACAGCACAGTGAGTTTACCCATTATCCTATTGAACAACATCAAGTTTGCTTTCAGATTTGGAGATTAGAACAACAGCTGCTGGAAACATTCACGTGTGGGCTTTGTGTGGGGTCAAGTTTTCAAATCATCGACATATATACCTAAAAGCACAATTGCTGGATTGTATGCTAAGACTATGTTTAGTTTATCTTGAAACTGCTATACTGTCTTCTGTCTGAAACATGTTGTGTTCTCTCTAGAAATGAAAGAGAGACGTACTGCTCCATATACTCAACATCAATTGGTATTGTCAGTGTTTAGGTTTTTATCCATTCTAATAAGCGTTTGATGGGCTATCATAGTGGTTTTAATTTTGCAATTCCCTAAAGACATATGACACTGAGCTTTTTAAAATTATTTATTTATTATTTATATTAAATTTCAAAATTTAAAGTAGGTTTAGAATATGTAAATGTTACATAACAATATAGGGGTTCCCATATGCCCCAAACCTTCCCCCTCCCCCTCTTTCCAATATTAACAACATCTTTCATTAGTGTGGTACCTTTGTTACAATTGATCAACACATTGAAGAGTTGCTGCGAAACATGGACTATAGTTTACATTACACAGTCTGTCCCACACAATTTTAGGTTATGTCAAAATGTGTAATTGTCTGTATCCATCATTGGAATGTCATGCAGGATAATTCCAATGTCCTGAAAATGCCCCATGTTTTCAAACCCTTATCAATGTCTTTCAAAGAGCAGAAATTTTACGTTTGAATAAAAAACTAACATAAATTTTAATCTCTCATTGGTTTGGTTTTGTTGCTATATCTAAAAACTCTTTACTGTACCACAGGTCCCAAGATTTTCTTTATGTTTTAGTCTAGCCCTTTTACAATGCATTTTACTTTTAAGTGGTATGATTCATTCTGATTTAATTTTTGTGAAAAAAATACAATCTGTGCCCAAGTTCCTTTTTTGTTTGGCATGATTGTGTCCTATTTTTCCAGCTCCATTTGTTAAGAAGACCATGCTTTCTACATAGAATTGCCTTTGTCCTCTGTGAAACAATAGTGGACCCCATTTGTGTTAGTTTATTTGTCTATTTCATCAATAGGATTCTGTTTAATTTTTGTGTTTTTATACTAAGTGTTGCAACCATGTAATATAGTTCCTACAACTTTGCTCTTCTCCTTTACAATTTTGTCACAGGGTACAAAAAGACTGGTCATAATGTTTGTTGATTAAAATAAAGTCTGAGAGAATTTTTAATGGAAAATATTGCCTTGGCAAAGTGTTTTCTATTATGGACAAGGATTTCTATTCAGCAAAGGTATCAAGGAGAAGCAGGAACATATGTTTTCCTTGACATTTTCAGATAAGGGGATTAGATCTATATAAAATCAATCAAAATCTTAACTTAATATCTTTATAAGACAAATCATACCATTTATTATATTTTTCTAATCATTGATTGTGGCTAAATTTGCATTGCTCTGATATTTTTTCCAGGAAATTAATCATCTAAATAGAGACAGAAAACCAAACATATGCTTTAGAATTTGCCCCCCTGGGGCTCTGAGATGATACAGAAATGCAGTCCCTGCTCTTTGGGCTGTTTCTCTCCATATACCTGGTCACCTTCCTTGGAAACCTGCTCATCCTGGCCATCATCTTGGACTCCCACTTCCACACACCCATGTACTTCTTCCTCTCCAACCTATCTTTTACTGATATCTGTTTCACCTCCACCACTGTACCAAAGATGCTGCTGAACATCCAGACAGAAAGCAAAATCATAACTTTTGAAAACTGCCTCAGAAAGTGCTATTTTTTCATGCTTTTTGGACAATTAGACAACTTTCTCTTGACTGTGATGGTCTATGACTGCTTTGTGGCCATATGTCACCCCGTGCACTACATGGTCATCCTGAACCCCCGGCTTTGTGGCCTGCTGCTGGCATGCTGGTTATTGAGTGTTTTGGACTCCCTTTTACAATGCTTAATGGTTTTGCAATTGTCTTTTTGTATAGAAGTGGAAATCCCCCACTATTTCTGTGAACTTAATGAGGTAGGCCAAATTGCTTGTCCTGACACCTTCCTCAATGACCTAGTGATGCATTTTGCAGCTGGACTTGTGGGTGTTATTCCACTCACTGGGATTCTTTTCTCTTATACTAAGATTGTATGCTCCATTTAGAGAATTTCAACAGCTGAGAGCAAGTATAAAGCATTTTCTACTTGTGGGTCTCACTTCTCAGTAGTGACCTTGTTTTATGGTACAGGTCTTGGAGCATATCTTAGCTCTGCTGCTACCCAAAACTCAAGGGCAAGTACAATAAATAGCTTCAGTGATGTAAACGGTGGTTACTCCTATCCTAAACCCCTTTATCTACCGTGTTAGAAACAAGAACATAAAGCAAGCCTTTAAAAAGCTGAGAAAGTTTCTCTTAAAAGGATTCTTTGTCTCAAGTTTAGAAAAGTACTCATGATTAACAGAGGTAAAACACTGAGAGATCTAAATATAGATTCTTTATAAGTGTATAGAAAGTTAATTTTTTATTTGCTAAATATCAATATTTTATTTATTTAATTTTTGTATATCAAGGACACCTCTTTCTTCTGTATAATTTTGCATCATGTGATTTCTCTTATTGTATTCGCTGGAATCAGTATTGAAGGCATAAACTGTTGCCAGGATTTTTAGCAGTAAAATATTTAATACAGGAAATTCTGTATATATAAAATTATAGCAAGTTTTGGACTGATGAAGGTGTACTGCTGTCACTAGCAGATGAATGCAAGTATTTGATTTATATGATTTTGGCAAAAAATAATCTCTCATAAAAAAGGCTGTTTATCAGCTACCAGGGTTGTGCCTTAGCTCTGGAAAGAGTTCACGTCCTGAACTGGAGACATAGTCTGATTGGTTTACAATAATTCACATTCCATCTCTTATATTCTCCTTTTTCCTGCACATTCCCAATCAAAAATTAAGTGAGGTTGAAATTAACATCACAATCCCTGAGTCTTCAAACATTTATGGTCTCAATAATTTCTGTGATTCTTCCAGTAAGGTAAGGTTGTCTCTTTAAAAATTCTATTCATAGTTGAGGACATTTTCAGGAAATTTCTCTCAACACACCTTAAAATAATCGTTCACATTTACAGATCAGAAAAAACTATGTGGTGTTTTTCCATTCCAACTATTAAAGCCAGA
>JAQZBX010066840.1:0-16048 GCA_029593785.1 Cabassous unicinctus
GCTAGCTTGTTAAAACAAGATATTTTGTTGCCATATTCCAGAATATAGAATAAATACACAAACCTATGCCTGCGAACGAACTTCCCCAGGGTGGTACAGTCCAGATGAGTTCTTCAATTCTGTCTTGCAATTTGCTACTTCACACTTCCCTTCTCTAAGCTATGGTGATACATCCATTGATTTTTCAGTTATTCTATTTATTTACTTCCATATCTATAAATTTAAGTAAAATTTTACACCCATTGTGTGTGCTTTTGATCTTGCCTTGTTTCTCTGCTTTTATTTCTGACATTTCAAGCATACTTATTTTTATTGTCTTTTGTATTTATTAATTTTATTTTACTTATATCTCACATGAATGTGCTGGACACTGTCCCAAAATGTTTTACAGATGTTACTTCATTGTCTTAAGATAAATCCTCAGCTGGCCCCTGAGCCTGCGGACACTGGGTCAGCCAGATTCGGCCACAGTCTTAATTTCCTAGGGCTGCTATAGCTAAGTGGCACAATCTGGATGGCTTAAAACAAGACAAATTGCTTGTCTCACATTTCTAGAGGGTGGAAGTCTGAAAACAAGGAATCAGAAGGGCCACGCTCCCTCTACTTCTCTAAGGAAGAATCTGTTTCCTGCCTCTCTCCTGGCTTCTGACAATGACTGGCGATCCTTGGCATCCAATCTCTGGCCCCTTTTCCACATTCCTTCTCCCCTGGGGGCCAGTGTCCAATTTCCTCTTCCTGCAAGGGCTTCAGTCATATCGGATGAGGACCCAGCCTAATCCAGTTTGGCCTTATCTTAACTAACATCGTCAAGACCCTACTTCTATTAAAATAAGGCCAAATTCACAGGACAAGGGGTTAGGACTTGAACATGTATTTTGATTCAACCCATAAGAGACACCTAAGCCCAACGTAGGCCTGTCCTGTAAAAAGGAGACCCCGCGGCCGCTAACCCAAGACGGCCGCCCCACTCCTGTAGCAGGGCCCCCAGCAGGTCCAAGCTCACCTCACCCAGTTGTCACCAATCAGTAGAGGGATTTGGCTTTACTCAGCACATGGATGGCTCCTGGGGTTTGGGCTTTTGAAACACCTGCCGCTTTCCTCCTCCATGGAGCTTCCTTCATCTTGGAGTTGCTGGAGTTTCCTGCTTTGACTGCCAAATTTTCAGTACTCAATCTTTTGGTTTCTTACTACATTTTTTCTTTAACAAATATCAAATCACTGCTCTGCGATGTCCTATTTTGGGATGATAAATTATCTTGTTTCTTCTGCATGCTGATTTCATGTTATTTTATTACTTTCTTTGCATAACACGCAGGGTTTTCCTTTTGTGAGCTTTTCTTCAATGGGCTTTCTTTTTTCAGGGGAATCCTATGTCTAGGTGGTAAAAGTGTCTCTGCAGCCTAGTTTGATGTTTGACTCTTCAGGACCACTTGGGGACGCGCACACTGAGAACCACTTTCCATTTTAATTACTCAGTGTTGGGTTCCTATCTCACAGATGAAGTATAAATTCAAACCTAGGTCTGTGTGGTGTGCATTTTAGTTTCCAGTTTTCTGTGAGTGGCATGTCATGCTGGACAGTTTCCTTGTCAATTCCTCAGACCAATGGGAAGAATCTTTCTATTCCCAGTTCAGAGGTGGTCTAGCACTTGAGGTTAGCAGATGTATAGGGGGTTGGGGCCGTGTTGGGAACAGTGGGGAGGGTGCTCGCAGCATATGTAGCCTGAGGCCTCACAGATACTTTCTTCCTATCCTTAGATGGGCATCAGGACCAAGCCCACTACTAAGTCCCACGCGTGCCCATTAGCCCCTCCAACCACTGCCGCTTAAGCCCAGTCTCTTTGGGCCTAGGGCCTTGCTACTATTGTTTTTGAGTCCATCAATGTATTTAAATACTTTTTGTGTGTTATTTTATCTACTATTTCTTTCTGTTCTTTAATTCTAATAGTCCTTTATGTCCTGAACTACTATAAATCATATATTATGTTGCCTAATTTAAATACCTAATTCCTGGACCTATTTTTATTCTGCATTATCAGCAATCCTTTGTAATTTGCCATGTATATTATAACAAGTGAAGAAAAAAGGAAAGCATTTTCTAGCCAAGGGATTACAATTGAAAAAGTTGTTCAATTTTAAACACTCTCTGTGAAACTTACTGTGAGAATGCTTGTTCCTTTCTACAACATATTGTGAATAACATCCATTTGATGGTTTTAATTTCCAAATTTCAAAAGATGGGACAATCTATTCATGGCAGACTTCACTTTAAAGGAAATTTGTAGTTAATATTAAGAACATTTCCAATAGTTTGCAAGATTTTACCGAAAGGTTTCTGTTATTATTTACAATAATTGTTTTAAAACTGGTCTCCAGACTGCCCCAGAACTGAGGGAAGATCCCTAAGAAGGAGGGAAACTTGTAAGCTTATATCCAGACCCCCTTCTCCACTTTCACCATCACTGCTCTGATTTTCTTTGAAGATAAAGGGCTAAAAGATGGAAAGCAACTCTTTAAAGCTCTACAGTATAATGAGAGTTATAGTGGCTCATCCTCAAAAAATAAATAAATAAAAGAAGAAAAATGTGCTTCGTGGAAGTAGTGAGAAGGATAATTGTTCAATAGAAAATTCTGTATATTGAAATAAGTTTATCACCATCTTCACAATCATAGATAATATATATTAAGCCCTTATTATGTGTCTAACAATTCTAAGGAATTTACATGTATTAACTTGTCTGATTTTCAGAACCATCTAATGAATGTCTAATATTATATGTATTCTACAATGAGAAAATCAAGGTACATGTAAGGTAACTAATTTACCCAAAATCACCCAGCCTGTGAAAGAACTATTTGTGCACAATTTATTTTTGGAAGGATCAAATTCCAGAGGAACACTCTAAATTTTATTCCTTTTTCTTTGGAGTTGTGGCTATATGCTAGGTTTTCTTCAAACTCACCACTTAATCTCTAATGTATAAACTTTATTATTATAAACATGTATACAATAAAAGAAGGATACTGTTGCCAAACTTAGACTTAAGAATTCATCATGGTTTCTTAAAATATCTAAGAATTCTAAAATTACAGTCCTTTATCTAGCTCAGAAAGCAATGTTCTTAAATATAACGTTTGCTCTCTAGTCATTTTAGGGGTTGTCAAAGACATGGTTTCAGTAATCTCTAGAGTTAATTATAGTGGGTATTTTGGGCTTTATATTTTTTATGTTACTATTTGCTAAAACTGAGACACACACTCTAAAAAAAGCACTGGGTTTCAAGGACAACATAATGTTCCCCCTTTTCTAAGATTTTTCCCCGAAGCAACTCAATACAAAGAAAAGAGACAAATATATTTCTTTTCTGATTCTACTGCTTGATAGTTATGTGAAAATAACGATTCTGAAATTTATAATTTCAATTATGATATCATAACAATATTTGCTTTATAAGGTTGCTAGTAGGATTTAATGATAAATGCAGCTAAAGAATATAGGAGTATATTAAACTTTGGCTCTTATCCCCTCATCCCTACTTTTGTGTCATTTTCAAAGTCATCTGTTGCCCAAAATTTATATAATATTAAAGTGTATTGAGAAGAAAATCATGGCATCAATTTCAACATAGTTGGCTTATCTCTCCCTCTGAATATCATATAGATTCATGATTAATTTCTCATGATATATTTTGAAATTTAGGTTAGCAGCAAAGTTGCATTTTATAGATGAAGACATATTTTTAACTGCCATCAAGTTAAGCAAAATAATTTAAAAGTATTAATTTTATGAGTAAATAAATTTGTAATGAAATAGCTTGAATGTTAGTGATAAGAAGTACAAATTACATTAATCTCCATGTTTGTTTCTAGGTGTAAATTGATAGGTGGAAAAACGATCAAACTGATTTTATTAGCACCCAAAACTAAATCTGAGGGTTTTTTTAGATGAAATTTTTAAATTATTGAAATACTCTTGATAGTATTATTTTAGATAGTATTATTTTAGATAGTATTATTTAAAGTACAATATGATGATGAGTTCCTTTGGGTGTTATAACAACTATTCTTCCTCTGATAGGCCATTTTATCAAAGAAATAATGATGTCAAAAATGTTCACATAAATATAAGCTTCCAATTAAATATGCCATAGTATTTCCCAGAGATTGCAAGTGCCAAAGTTAAAATATGGCATATGTCCTAGACAACCTGATCTAAAAGCTTGTGGCTTGGTTCCAAAGTATTATTTGATTAATGTCATAAAGGGATCCAGTTAGCCTTGTGCTCATTCTCACAACCTGGTTATTCTTAGCAGAATGGTTTATAGTGGTATGTTGTTATGCTATTCAATTTTCAATTTATTTTAATACCCCTTTTTGTCATTACAGCCTTTGTTATTATAGCTATTCTTTTTTTTTATTAAAGATTTATTTTATTTATTTATCCCCCTCCCCCCTGCTGCTTGTGCTCACTGTGTCCATTTGCTGCACATTTTTCTGTGTCTGCTTGTCTCCCTTTGTTGCGTCATCTTGTTGCGCCAGCTCAGCTCACCACACTGCGCGGGCCATCAGCTTGCCTTCACCAAGAGGCCTGGGGAATCAAACCTGGGGCCTCCCATATGGTAAACTGCAGCCCAACCGCTTGAGCCACAACCGCTTCCCTATAGCTATTCTTTGAAATCATAAAAATAAATACTTATTTTTTATTTGGTTGGTTGGTTGTTTTTGAGGGACAGAAAAGCAATGTGGACAAAAGAAGAATAAATTGAGTGGTCACCCATTGATGAATTTATTATCTGTTATCAACATTCCATGGATGGCCATTATCCAGAAAAGTGATTCTCAAGCCTAAACGTACCTGTAACCACAACAACAGCAGCAAAAAGCAACCTGGGGTGTTTTAGAAAAATAAAACGCAATGCTGGAAGGAGATTTTGTAGCAGGAAGAAACCTCTAAAGGGCTGTTAGAGTGATGCTTCAAACTCCAAAAGTTGCGGACTTCCACTTCTTGCCAAAAACAACTGGAAAGTACAATAAAAGCAGGAAAGAAGACTTCTAAATGGTCAGTGAATTAAGAAAAACGACTCCACCTTACTATTTATTGGAGAAATGTGAACTGAAACCATAGTGATATGCCGTTACATACCAGAAGAATAATTCCAGTTAAAAGGAAAAAAAATAGCAAGCATGGGTGAGGATGTGAAGCAACTGGGACTCGCATAATTGACGTTTTAACAGGTCAAAATGGTCTAATGTCACCAACTGCATATGTTTTGATCTAATGCAGCCACTTTGGAAACCTGCTTGGCAATACTACTAAACATTTCCATCTGCCATGACCCAGTCATTCCACCTTTAGCTCTTAGGCACACATTCAACAGAAATTGTGTGTGTATGTGTGTGAACGCGTGTACAATGTTTAGAACAGTGCTACTAATGACTGTCCAAAGCTGGAAACAACGGACATGCAACAAGATACTATAGACCCACGAGAGCAAAAGACTGATTAAAACACTCAACAGCATGGATCGCACAATCTCACGAACATAATACTGAGGGAGGGGGAAACGGCAGATCCAAAAGGGTACATATTGTAGGGTTCCGTTCACACAACGCTAAGAAGTAGAGAAACAGCGGACGGTGCTGAGGACAGGGGTGGTCACGTGACGGCTCTGGACTCCCATGATCCTCGACTGGGTGGTGGTGACCTCGACTATTGGAGCACTTTAACGCATGTGTGTTTTAGTGAAAGATTTTTTTTTTAAACAAACAAAAATAGATCTAACTTTGGGGAATTTGGCCCAGAGCTCAGCAGCTTTACCGAGCAGTGTTAACACTCTGCTACTCCAGGAGCAATGTTTTTACTAAATTGTAGAACTGGTTGCATGCACGGAGGACGGCACTTGCTGGGTTTGTGTATCTCGTGCTCAGCCTTCAGCAATGGTCACGGCGAGGCCTGGGTGAGGGAATCACAAACTGCAAAGCCGTGAGGGCACTTTTACGTATTTCCTTTCCAAATTTTTTATTTTATTTTTATTTTGGTTTCATGATTTTATTTCTGTTCTTATTATTCTCTACTGATTTGAAATACATACATTCACATCCCCCTGATGGCTAATTTTAAGGCCTTGAACAATATATTTGAACATAAATTGCTTTAATTATAAACAGAAAGGATGAAATATTATTTATTTCCCACTCACATGAGATAAATAATTCAGCTCCATTTCCTTCATCTTATCCTCTAGCACTTCCATTTCCATTACAGTATTTTTGAAAATTAAAGCTAATTTCTTCTGCAGATTGCAATGATTGGCTACTACAATCTACCTTTAAAAATTTATTCCTTGATTTTCATGATTTTGTTATATTTTCCTTTAAAATATTTAACTCATCTTTTTTGGACTGCATGTTTTAAATAGCATATTATTTCACAATCTTAACCTCTTTGATTTGAAACATTGCTCAACTTACTACAATTCTTATTCCTTTCTTATTTTAAATTAATAGTCATTAGAAAATTCATTCTGAATCATATGATTGAATTTTATTTTCATGTGCTTAGACCAGGAATATCAACTTGAGGGTAAATTCGGATTCTTTGGTCAAATATTTCTATCGCAACCTTTAGAATAACAGTGTTTCTTTTAGAGAAATTCAAGACAGGCCTCATGTTTTGTAGAAAATCTAATTCTTAAAATTAGTCTGAGCATTTGTAGGATTTGCTGCACATTCCTGAAATTAAAAGCAATTAAATTGAAGAAAAATGAATGAATGATAATTTTGTCTCAATTTCAAATAAGCACAAGCTGATAAAAAAATCACCATGTGTTGTGGGTTAAGGGTCCATAAACAATCACAACAATCACAGTGTAGGAACCAAATATTCTGTGAGCATCTGACTAAACATAGGAAAGTGCATTTAGGTATGGATGTAGTTTTGAGATATTTATGATCTCCTAAAAATAAAAACAGAAGACAAGCATTCATATCTTTGGTTTGGGAATCATTTTGCAATATGTTATGAATGAAAACTGTTAACATAAACCTTGAAAAATAAAGACTGAGTAAAAATATATTTATTCTAAGTATGGCTCTGGGCTATTTCATATGACACAAATTTGAAGGCATCATTAATTAAGATACTATAAAATGTAACTAATTATGACATTATAGAATATTTTTTATGGTAAGTAGTTTGTTCAAAACAATATTTATCAACAATGGACAATGGACAACCAGCAAGATGGCAGCAGAGGAGGAGCTCCTAGAATCAGCTCCTTCTACAGGGCAGTTAGTAATCACCCAGAGCCATCTAAAGCAATTGTTTGGGGGCTCCCGGAGACTAGAAGTGCCTCCTGCAACATCCTTGAAAGAGTGGAAGGAGGAGACTGCACGCCTGCAGAGAAGATTCGTTAGTAGAGCCCTCCACGCTACGCAGGCCGGTGCCCATCCTCCACTGGAGGCACAAGCTGCCTCCGGAGCTGTTCCGTGGCTGGAATTGGAAGCTCCATTTCCCAAAAACAGGGGAGGAAGAGACGGTTGGCCACCAATTTCAGTTACTGATTGGTGGATTTGGCTGGCTAAAGCATAACCCTAAGAACAGCTAAAGTTTGAACCTGTCCAAGTCAGAAAGAGGCGGTAGCTGCCATTTTTACTCCACCCCCAGCATGAGGGGAAGCCGGGCTGACTGAAGGTAGAGACTGGCTTCTTTCACCCAGATTGGCCTGCAGCCTTAGCCTAGGCTTCAGCTCCAACTCTAGCAGGGAGGAAGCTGGCGGGACCTGCACCAGCCTATCCAGGTAATTGCAGGTACATTTAGCTGGCACAGACTGAATTATTGGAATTCTACCGGGGCAACTGTGGTCATCTTGGACCTGCACTGCATAGATTGCTGCCCGTACCTGCAGCTCCATCCCCACCCCAGGCAGGGGAGAAAGGGACATGAAACTTCATCAATCTCTCTGGGCAACTACAGTTTAGGCCTGCATGAGTTGGGCTATTCTACACAGCTGTAGCTCTGTCCCTACCCCTGACAAAGGAGAAAGTTGGGAGAAGCTTCATTGGTCCTTGGGGCAATGAGGGCAGCTTGAGCCTCAGCAGCTTGAGCCTCAACAGCTTATAGCACCAACTACATGCTTGGCTCCTACTTCACAACCAGCAAGGGAAAAAGGGAAGGAAGCCCTAAACTAAAGAGAAAAACTGCACCCAGAATATATACTCTAGTAAGCCGATATCAAGACAACAACAAAAAATTACAATCCACACTAAGAAACAGGAAGATATGGCCCAGTTAAAGGAGCAAGATAAGCCTCCAGATGACATAAAGGAGTTGAGACAACTACTCATAGATGTTTAAACAAATCTTAATAAATTTAATGTGATAGCTAAAGAGATTAAGGATATTAAGAAGATATTGAATGAGCACAAAGAAGAATTTGAAAGCGTACATAGAAAAATAGCAGGTCTTATGGGAATGAAAGGTACAATAAATGAAATAAATACACTAGATTCATATAATAGCAGATTTGAGGAGGCAGAAGAAAGGATTGGTGAGCTTGAAGAAATGACCTCTTGAAAGTGAACATACAAAAGAACAGATGAAGAAAAGATTGGAAAAACTTGAACAAGGTCTCAGGGAACTAAACAACAGCAAGAGACGTGCAAACATATGTGTCATGGGTGTCCCAGAAGGAGAAGAGAAGGGAAAAATGGCAGAAGGATTATTTGAAGAAATAATGGTAGAAAATTTCCCAACCCCATTGAAGGACATAGATATCCATGTCTAAGAAGCACGACGTACTCCCATCCAAAAAAATCCGAATAGAGCAACTCCGAGACACATACTAATCAGAATATCAAATGCCAAAGACAAAGAGAGAATTCTGAGAACAGCAAGAGAAAAGCCATGCATAACATATAAGAGATACCCAATAAGATTAAGTGCTGATGTCTCACCAGACCATGGAGGCAAGAAGACAGTGGTATGATATATTTAAGATACCACAAGAGAAAAACTTCCAGCCAAGAATCTTATATCTGGCAAGATTGTCTTTCAAAAATGAGAGCAAGTTTAGAGTATTTACAGATAAACAGAAACTGAGAGAGTTTGTAGCCAGGAGACCTGCTTTGCAGGAAGTGCTAGAGGGTGTGCTAGAGCCTGAAAAGAAAAGGAGAGGCCTGGGAGAGAGTCTAGAAATGAAGATTTTATATCAATAAAAGAAAATAAAACTGTCAAAAGAGTGGTGAAAATAAAATATGACAGATAAAACCCAAATATTTAGGAATAAACTTAACCAACGATGTAAAGCACTTGTATTCAGAAAACTACAACTCACTGTTAAAAGAAATTTTTTAAAAAGACCTAAATAATTGGAAGAACATTCCATGCTCACAGATTGGAAGGCTAAATATCATTAAGATATCAATTCTACTCAAGTTGATATATGGATTCTATGTAATCTCAATAAAAATTCCACCAGCATTTTTTAAATAAATGGAAAACATGATTATCAAATTGATTTGGAAGGGTAAAGGGTCCTGAATAGCCAGAAACATCTTAAAAAGGAAAAGCAAAGTTGGAGGACTCTCATTTCTGGACTTTAAATCATATTACCTAGCTACAGTGGTGAAAACAGCATGGTACTGGTATAAAGACAGACACATAGACCAATGGAACCGAATTGATGGTTCAGAAACAGACCTTCATATCTATGGTCAGGTGATTTTTGACTAGCCTGTCAAACCCACCCATCTCAGGCAGAACAGTCCATTCAACAAATGGTGCTGAGAAAACTGGATATCCATACCGAAAGAAAGAAAGAGGACCCCTATCTCACACCTTATATAAAAATTAACTCAAAATGAATTGAAAACCTAAATATAAAGCAAGAACCATAAAGCTTCTAGAAAAAAACATAGGAAAATATCTTCTAGACTTGGTGGTAGGTGATGGATTCTTAAAGGAGATAAGAGGAGGACTGAGGTGGACTACTGATATTTAATATATGTAGAGGTTTTAATTAGCTTTACTATAAAAGTGTGGAAATGTACAGAGTTGATGGTAACACATTATAGTGAGTAACAGCTAGTTTATAAATGGGGATGTGGCTGAAAATGGTAGTCTAAGGATGTAAATGCCAATTGACAGAAAGCTAGGGAATAGTCTAGGGACTGAAGAGCACAGAAAACCCAGAGGTGGATGAGAATTGTGGTTGATGGTACAGTTCCAGTGTCCTTTATTAGCTAGAGCAGATGTACATCACTATTGCAGGGTGGTGGGAATGTGGAGAAGCATGGGAAAAATACAACTGGAATGACCTATGGACTGTAGTTAAATGTAATAATGTAATATTCTTGCATCTATGCCAAAGATGTACTGTGTTGATAATGGGGGAGTATGGAAAATGTGTGCCAAGTGTATGCTATGGACCTGGTAATAATCGGATGATATTATCTCATAATTTGTGACAAGTGTTCCACCACGGTGTGGTGTGTTGATAGAGGGGAGTTGTTTGGGAATTCTGCACATGTGCATGATTGTTTTAAGTTTACAACTTCTGTCATAAAAATATATTTAAAAAATAATAGGGTTGGTTGGGGGGGAAATACACCAAATGTAAAATAAGGACTATAACTAGTAGTAAGATTTTGATGATATTCTTTCATAATTTGTAACAAATGTCTCATGACAATGCAAGTTGTTGGTGGAGAGTTGATGTATGGGACCCCTGCATGATGTTATGAATGTTTGCTTTGTAAGTTCACAACGTTTTCTATACACTTGCTTATGTATGTTCATGTATAAATGATATAAAAATAATAATAGGGTGAGTTGGGGGAAAATACTTTGGTTAGTAGTAATATTTTGAAGATGCTCTTTAATCATTTGTTAAAAATGTTTCGCAGCAATGCAAGGTATTAGTGGTAGGGTAAGGTACGAAAGCCCTGTATAATGTTATGTATGATTGTTTTGTAAGTTCACACTATTGCTGTACACTTATTGTTTATGTATGTTCATGTATGAGTGATATACTTCAATAAATTTTTAAAAAACAGTATTTATCAGTGGAGTAGGTGTAACTCAGTGGTCGAGTGCCTGCTTCGCATGTACGAGGTCCAGGGTTCAATCCCCGGTACCTCCTAAAATAAAGGGACAAAGCAATATTTATCAGCATAAATTCTATCCATCTACACATATAATTCCTGTAAATATGCATACATGATCATGTGATATTTTGAGAAGCTGTATAAACCAACACACGGATGTGAGCATACAGAATACATGGATATCATCACACAATCTCAACCATGGATAGCTGATGCAAATGAAAAAATAATTTATTCCAAAAAACACACACAGATCTTCTATGTGCCACAACCTTTGTTCATTTATGAAAATAACAAAGATGAACATGATGCAGATACTCTCCTCTGGGGACTCAATCTACGGATACATCTAGAAAAATAAACCTCTTCTATATGCAAAGTGGGATGAATGCCATAGTAATATTATTAATAACACTAGTGATAATGTAGGTGTTATTTTTATCTCTATTTTTTATGTTGGGAAGAAAGAAGGACAAAGAGAAGGTGACGATTGCCTGGTACCACCCACCCTGCAGTGCTGCTGTCAAGACTGAAGCTGAGACCATCTAATGCTGAAGCTTGAGGACTGAACTAGTGAACAGTACTGTCCCTTGAAATGCCTGCATGCCCTGGGCACTCGAAGGAGCTCTTTTGACTCACCTTGTAGATGCAGGTTCTTCCCAGCAAACATGATTGAGACTACCCAGGAACAATGAGGGCATTAGCAAATATTAAGAACTTGCTCATTTTTTTTAAATATAGGAAAAGGTTAAGGATGGTTGTATGCTGAAGGGTATGAGTCATAGGGCTAGAGATGATGGTGATGGATAGGGTGAATCTATAACCAGTATAGAACTAAGAGAGACAATTATCCTTGTGAGACAGCATAATGCAGTGGCAGGTAGTCAGTGCCCTCTAGATTTTGCCACCTGAGAGCAGTGCAGTCTTGGGGAAGTTACTTAACCTCACTGTGCCTTAGTTTCTTCATCTATAAAATGGGTACAATAGGAGTACCTGCCTCAGGATTGAGGGCATTAAATTTGATACAATTCCAGTTGGATATGATTTCTCCATGGTTAAGATTCTACCTCTGTCACATTAATGAGCATGGTGACATCGGAGGATCATTGCCCAGAGTTAAGCACCCAGCTAATATTACAAAATATAAGAATACTATAATTTGATCTCCTCCACCAGGATTCAACAGGCTAAATATCAGAGCAAAACCAAAATAGACCATTGGATTGGTCCACGCTGTTTACTGGTGTCATGTTGAGAATTAGTAAAATCAGCAGGAAGGGTAAGGACTTGCAAGAAAGCCATTCACCTGATAAACAGCAGGGTCTAAGTGGGTTGGCTTGAAATGAGAACAAGAAGATGGCTGATTCCTGGGCAGGCCAGTATGACTTGTCTGTGGTGCAATTCAGAGGAGTGTAAACAAGCAGGTAGAGTGGGCTTCTTAGGATCACATGAATTCCAGGGGCCCAAGGTGTTGCCGGATTTTCTCTAGGTTCTTGGCTATGTCACAAAAAAAGAATTTTAAGTACATGCCAGTTTAGTTAGGGCAGTAGTTTATTAAGAAAATGAGAGAAGAGAAATGGGAGAAAATAATAGATTATGGGTCCCTGGTATACTTGCGTGCTGGTCCAGGCAGAGAGAGGAAAGAGGGCGAAAAAGGGCAAAAGGGGCTGATTTACAGACTACAAGTCCCCATTACAGATTACAAGTCCCCAGGTCTACTTTCATGCTGGCCCAGGCAGCGAGAGAAAGGATATAACAGTGGAAAAAAAGGGGTGACTTAACTTCTGCGCCTGCTTTTTAAGCCATTAATTACCCCACTCCTTGTTAATATTCGGAGAAGTTCCAGCTGTTTGCTGTTCTGGTTGGTTACCCCACCTGTCAATTCCCCAGGGGGCAAGGACCTTTGAGAATATCCAGGGCTTTTCCTTGATCCCAGCTAAAATCCCGTTCCAAATGAGGAATTCTCACGAGGTTCTTCCAGCAGCCATCTTGTGGGGTCTTTCCCTCAGGGATGGTGTTTCACAGCCGTGGTTTTCTGCCAGGTGCTAGAATTGTCTTTTCATTCCCTAAACTAGTCTGCTTCAAAGGGAGAGCCTTGCACTGAGCATGGACTAGGTCTGTTGTTATCAGCCTGTCATGCTCGTCTCCTGGCTTCTCCCGCTTCTTTTGCCTCATGAAGGTGCTAGCTGTGTTATTCGGTGCAGTCATAAATGTTATATCTTTATTATGAACCGTGATTTTAATGTTAAATCATGCCCCACTTTGTCAGGATTAAAGGTTTTGGATTGATTTCTACTTTGTTCAATGTAAGGATTGCTAGCCCTGCTCTCGTATTGCCATTTGTCTTATGTACCTTTGCCCATTGCTGTATTTTTAGCTTTTCTGAATTATTTTGTTTTAGATGTGTGTTTTGTGTACAGCACAAACTTCACAGGTCAAATTAAAGATCTTTTTTTTTTGCTTTTAATGGCTGTGTTAAGCTTATTAACATTTATTGACATGACTGATATATCTGGGCTCAATTCTGTCATAATATTTTATAAATATGTCTATTATATAATATTTGCTTTTTTCCCCTAGCTGAATTCATTGTTCTTTAATTTTTAAAAAACTGTAGGCATTCAGAAAGATTTCTAATTTTGTTCTAGTTGTTACCTTGGTAATTATGCCATTTTAATGACCTTAGTCTTTGTTCTCTTACTTAACCTTTGAATTTCTGGTGTATTAATTTTTAGGGGTATCATTTAACTCCCATCTGCCTGTATAATAATTAAGGAGCTATTCTGTTTTCCTCTTCCTTACATTTCTTAGTTTATTTCTGCTTTGTCAAGCTTATAACATTTGTACATCAGCCTTTCCCCTTTGACCCAACTTCGGTTTTAGTTTGACATGTTTATTATTTTTAAATGTCCACCATCAATGATTTTACAGAAATTCTCACAATCATCTCTTGGTTGGATGAAGTTCATCCTGGACAAGTTTCCTCCAATAGGGCATATGGGTAGATAATTCCCCAAATTTTTACATGTCATAAGATGTGGGGTCTTTTTTCCCCTCTTCTTTTCAATTCTGATAATATTGCAAAGTCCAGAGTTTTTTTGTGGATTATTTGTTTGTTTGCAGGGGGAGGTGCTCCTGTGTTCTCTTATTTTTCCCTTCCACCTCAGGATTGTCAAGGAATGCCTCTCTTTTTCCTTTGTGCTTTTTCCCTCCCTCACAAACTCTGCATTTCAATGATGATGAATTCAAATGGCACATGCTTTTATATTCCTTCCCTTTACAGCATTCTCTGACCTACAGGGGCCTCATTTCAGTGTTTTCAGGCCCAGACTACACTTGCACTCTCTGAGGCGACGGTAGACAAACCCGGGGCCCATGGCCAGCTCCTTTTTCTCTTCCTCAGTTTTCCTCAAGGAGGCCTGGGGTGGGAGCCGAGAGACTGCAGGCTGGAATTTGGTCATTCTCCTCCCTATACAAATGAGAGTGTCTTGAGGTATGAGTAATTTCTGTCTTCAAGTTGTGCTGATGTCAGAGTGTATATGTGTCTGTGTGTTTTAATTTTCCTCACTGTCTATATTGTTTCTGGAGAAAATATTGAAAGACGTGGACTAGGCCCACCTCTTTATCTTCAGCTACCATGAGCCTTCTGCTATTTTCTTCATATATTTAACATATTTATTATTTAAGTTCTTGTCTGCTACCTCTCATATCTAGGTGGCCTATAGGTTTGTATCTATTGTCTGTTATTTTTTCTTAGCTTTTGGTCATATGTTTCCCTCATTTTATATTCCCATTAATTTTATGTTTAGTGTAGGACAATGGATATATATTTTTAAAAGGCCCCTTCATCTGCTCTGCTTGGCAGACAGAGTAGACAGCCCAATGTCTTCATCCTTCAGTGGGTAGTGGGTTGAGGTTGATGAACAGTTTTAATAACACTCAGGGCACTGTTGCCTCACCCCTCTTCTTACAAATTGACTCTTCAAAATTCTCCCTTGAGACCACAATAGGCATTTGCCTCCTCAGCTCTGGGGGTGCAGGAAACTTCCCTCTGATTTTCAGGTCTCTTTGGTTCTGCTCTTGAGCCTTTCACCAGGAGCTTCTTTAGCATTTGAAAAAGGTACTCAGTAGGGATAGGCTGTGTGATGTTGCTGGGCTCTGCACTTTTCCATTCATTCCCCAAAGCTGTGTGGCTTCCCGGGTCCCGCAGAGGCCCTCTGTCAGGGAGCAAGCAGGGATCACAGCCTCTCCAGAGATGGGCACAAAGCAGGAAATGCTGCTGAAGCTCCTTAGTGTCGGTCCACCGCTGAGCAGCTTGGCCTCTCCCGCTGCTCTTGGAGCCTCCCTCAGGAGGGCTCCACTCCTGCAGTCATGGTATTGCAGGAAATAGCAATCTGCTTTTGTCGATGTTGGGTTTAATTCTTTAGCCTTCCACTCAGGAAGCTCCTGAATTTAGTGTCTTGAACATGAAACGAGCCTTGTGTTTGAGAACCCTCAAGTGTCTGGTTTTGTCCAAAAGCTCTAATGCTATCAGCCCTAAAATAATGGCCGTCTGCTTTGGCTCTCGCCTGTGCCAGCATCAGCAAATGATCCCATGGCAGCTGCTGGAGCTCATCCCAACTCTGAAAGTTTCTCTAAGAACGACTCCCTCTTCTCATTGCTTTCCACAGCCCTCTGCTTTAAACAGCCTTTAAATATAGGAATTTACCATCTTAGCTCCCTTCTCCAAGGTTTTTCTTTACAATCACTGTCCTGTTGAAAACTTCTTTGTTTTACCTTGAAGCAAATAAACCATATATATTTTTTAAGTCACCATTTAAAGCCACCAGTTTTGACTACAACGAACTATAAAATATCTAAAAATATATCTAACAAAAGTTAGGCAAAACTCATAGATAGACGGTTATTAAACATTACAAAAGAACTTTAAAGAAGAGTAAACC
>JAQZBX010066841.1:0-16037 GCA_029593785.1 Cabassous unicinctus
ACCGCTTGCTAGCTGTGTGACCCTGAGGATGTTGCTTGACATCTCTGAGTCTACTTCCTCCCGCCCCTGTAAAAGCGAAACTCATTACCCAGGGCTGCCTTAAAAGACTGTGAGCAAATGCATACAGTAACAGTTCAACGATTCTTTTTTCAGTTCCCAAATTGGTTTTTTTTTTCAATTGAGGTGAAATTCACGTAACACAAAATTAATCATCTTGAAGTGAACTCAGTGGCATTTACACATTCACAAGTTTTTGCAACCACTCCCCATCTAGCTCCAAAACACCTTACCTCAAAAGAAGTCCCTCCCCCTAGCAGTCACTCCCACCCCCTCACCCCGGCTCCTGGCGACCAACAATCCACTGTCTCACTAGATATGCCTTTTCAGGGTATTTCCTTTCCGTGGATCACACAATCTTTGTCCTTTTGTTCCTGGCTTCTGTCACTGAGCATCATGTTTTCAGAGCTCACCCAAGCTGTACCACGTATCAGAGCTTCATTTCTTTTCAACGCTGAATAATATCCCGTTGTACAGCTAAACCAGCTGTTCATTTTTAAGTAAGAAAAGTAAGTGCATTATAAATAGCATAGAAATACAAGACAAGATATATAAAATGAATATACATACGAGATAGAATTTTTAAAATTTGTAAAATCATAAAATAATCATGATTGCAAGGACACAGTATCTGGCGGGAAGGAGGAGACCTAGGAGGCCCAGGGCTGGGAGAGGGGAGCGTCTGACCAGCCCTCCTGCTGGGCCCCCTCCCTCTGCTCTAAGTCCCCACAACCCCGCCTCCCACCAAGCTGTAGGGCCCCGGGCAAACCCCTCGCCCTCTCTGGGCGCTTCAGGGGATGCTCTCAGGGCCTTTCCACCTTCAGCACTTGCCGTTCTCGGAAGCCCCTCTGGGGCCCCAGGGAAAGGCGAGAGGTTGTGGCCGCCAGACTCTGAGAGCCAGCAGGTGTGGGGCACGTCACCGAGGGTGGCCGATGCGCCACCCCGTGCTGGTGACAGCAGGACAAACAGCACCCAGATGTCTCCAGGGACATGCCTTGGGCCACAGGGACACAGGCCAGGCAGGGCCAAGATGCTGAGCGCCTAAGAGGTCCGCCGCCAGCTTCCCTGACCTCGGCACTATTGACATTTGGGGCAGATAACGTGGGGGGGGCTGTCCTGTGCAAGGGAGGACGTGCAACAGCGTCCCCAGCCTCCAGCTGCCGGACGACAACCAGAAACATCTCCAGACATTGCCAAATGTCCCCTGGGGGCCAAAACCGCCCCCTGCGGAGCAGCACTGCCTGCTGCCGAGCCCCACCCCCACCCTGGACCCCTCAGGGCCCCCTCAGGGCCTCCTCACCCCCACCCTAGGCAGGTCAGCGCATCAGAACACAAACCCTCCCCTGGGCCAGCGCACCGGTCCAGCCAGTTCTGGAAGGGTGTGAGCCTCTCAAGGGACGGGCTCTGTGTCCAGACCTCCTTCTCCTCTCTGGGTCAGGCCAGTGGAGAGCTGGGCCCGGAATTGCTGCCAAGGAGCATCCAGTGACCAGCACAGATCGCCTGAGCCCCTACTCGTGCCAATACCATCCCAGGCACCAGGGGGCCACCAGCGAGCAAGACAGACCTAGTTCCTGCTTCCACGGAGCTGACCTCCCAGCAGTGGAAAGGAGAAAGCAAACAAGCCAACGAACCAGCAGAGAAATCCCATAAAGCGAGGTACAGACAATAAACGGGGTGCTTTGAGAGTGATGGGGGGCTGCCCGGGTTGGGCAGTCAGGAAGAACATCTAAAGGTGACAATGCGCTGAGACCGCCTGCTGATGGCTTGGGGAAAAGCGTTGCAGGTGGGGGACAGTGAGTGCAAAGGCCCTGGGGTGGGAAGGCGGGTGGCTGGGCTGCGCCACACGGCAGCAGGGCGGGGCCTCGCCAGAAGCAGCTGGGCTTCATTCCCAGAACAGTGGGACGAGAAGGAAGCCTTTCAGGCCCAAGGCTGATGGGTCTCACTTTCCTTCTGACAGCAGGGACATGAGAAGGTTTAGGGGACCAGGAGGAGGCTGACACACAGACAACAGGGAAAATGGTGGGGGGCAGTGGGAAAGGGGGGCCACAGGAGTCAGTCATTCTTGTGCTGTAATTCTCATTGATATGAAGACAGAGGGTCTGGATGGCAGTGGTCCCATCCCCAGAATAGCTCAGAAACTGCCCTGTGGCCAGCACGTGGCCGGAAGGGCAGCCCCACGCCGTGAAAGTCCTGATTTTCAAATGACCTGTCTGTTAAACGACCCGACAGTCCTGACCCGAAAGCTAGCTTCTCACGCAGTTCCAGGACCGGAATGCTTCTGTTCTCCCGTCCCGCGAGTCTAATCTTACTCATCCCAAGTGGGTGCCAGCAGCGTCTTCCTCTCGTTTCCCTTTAAGTGACAGTTGGGGCGTCACACTGGTTATTAGCGAGGAACCTGAGTTCCAGAGAGCAAAGGGGGGTTCCCAGAGTGCGCTGTAAATACTGCCGGGGGCTGTCGGGATGCTGCGTGGCGCGGTGCAGGTTAGCTTCCTGTCCTCTCCGAGCCTCAGCTGCCCACCTGTAGCCCGGGGACTGAGCCTGGGAGCCAGCCCAGGGGGTGGCTGCGAGGGTGGCAGGAACGAGCATGGAGCGTGCCTGCCATTACCGGGCATACACGGGAAGCACACCAGCCTCTCTCCTCCCCTCCAGCCAAGGGGCTGGAAGCAAGTGGGACAAAGGCCCCCACCCCCAGTGCAGGGCCCCTGGCTGGGTGGGGTGAAGAAGAAAACCCAGCCCTCCCTGCTGGGGCCAGGTGGCTCATCACCTGCCCGGCTTTATCTCCAAGGAGGAGATAAGCCGCCTGCTCAGGTGCAAGTCCAGGATCAAATGTGCCCACTTAATCCCCTTAGGGATCTCCCCTCGGGGCTGGGGAGAGCAGCTGAGGGCAGCAGGCAGGGAGAGGGCACCGCTGCACGTCCCCAGCACGTCCCCAGCCACGGCGGCTGCCGGGACGCCGACCACAGGTGCAGACGCACCGACCTTCAGGGGCTGCCCACACCCCCTTGTCAAGACTCCCCTCCACAAAGCACCCACTGTGTGCCGCACCTGGCAAAGGGACTCCTTAATCCACTGGGCCCCCAGGTGGTGGGCGCAATTAGGAATGCCACTCTCCAGAGGGGCGAACAGGCCCTAGAAGGATCGGCTGCCCCAGGGGACAGCTCCTCGCTGCATCAACTGCGCCCCTTCACAGAGGGGGAAACTGAGGCAGGAATGAGGCCTTAGGTCGCCACCATCTCCCTGCATTCGGCAGGCACTTAACGAAACCACCAGATGTACACGCTGGACACAGGCTCCAAGGCAACGGCTCTGCGGACCTCCCTGCCCCCAGGCAATATCTGGAGACAGTTTAGGTTCCGCAGCAGGGAAGGCTGCTACCAGCTTCAAGTGGGTAGAGCCCAGGGGTGCTGTTCAACACCCCACAATGCACAGCACAGTCCTCACGACAGAGAACTATTTGGCCCAAATGTCAACAGTGCCGAGGTTGAGAAACCCTGCTAACACTGCCACCATGCGAGCATCAAATGAGCACCTACTGTGTGCAGGGCTGCACACCCACCCTGCAAGGAGACGAGGTCACAGGACTCAGAGAGGGGAGGTTCCATATCCCGAGTCACACAGCCTCGGATGAGCTCCCGACCCCAGGCCCCACGGTCTCGGGGTCCCCTTGAAGACTCCGGCCTACTGGGTGTGGAGCGGGCCTCGGTCGCCCCACATCAGTTCTGGGCTTCTGTTTCAGATTCCTGGCTGCTAAAACAAACGCCGTGTGAAGGACTGGCTTAACAACAGGAATTGACGGCCCCTGGTTTCAGAGGCTAGAGGGTGTGCTTCCTCCCAAGGGCGGTATCCTCTGGCTGGCAGCACTCCTCAGGGTTCCTTGGGTTTTCCGTCACATGGTGATGCACGTGGCAGTGGCATCCCCTTTAGGTTCCAGGCTCCACTGACTCCGGCTTCTGGCTGCTCCCTATGGCTTCTCTCTCTGTGGCCTTCTCCATAAGACCAGTCCAGTTCAGCTGACAACAACCTAGCTAAAAATAAGCTCCCCAAAAGGTCCTATTTACAATGGGTTCACACCAAATGGGAATGGATTAAGCGTAAGAACAAGCTATTCTGGGTGCACAGCTCCAAGCCTCCACCTGGCCAGGTGATGGTATACAATGGTTTGGTCAAGCAAGCACTGGCCTGATTGTTACTGTGAGGGTGATTCATAGAGGGACTTGCATCATTGGTCAGCTGATTGCATCTATGGCAGATTGCATCTACAATCAACAAAGGGGATGCAGCAATGAGAGACATCTCAACCAATCATCTGAAGGCCTTCAAGGGATAATATTTCAGCAGTCAGAAAGAAGTATTTCTATCTCCACTTTAGCCAGCTGGCTTCTCCTGGGAAATTCACTGAAACCTTCATCAGCGCTCCCAACTTGCATCCTGCCCTACGGAATTTAGATTTGCCAATCCCCAGATTTGCACGAACTAACTCCTATAATAAATCTCTTAATATTTGCAGACATAATAAAAAATACACACATATATATATATATATATATAGAAAACCATCGCTTTTGTTTCTCTGGAGGACCCTAATACAGGGCCCAGGGTCAGAGTTGTCCCTTTTAATCAAAACCCACATATACTAAGATGCTGGACAGTCTGACAGTCTCTCCTTGTGGGGTGGAAATGTGGTTGAACTATTCCTTGCAGGCTTTTTTTTTTCCTCTTAATTTCCCAATTTACAGAGAATATGTTTGTTCTGCTTCTAAAAATCAGAGAAGCCTTTTTCATAAAGACAGTTGTCAAACCATCCATGTCCAGCGAGGCCCTGGGGCGGTTCCCACCAGGGAACACGGCACCGGGGGACCCCACACCCCACTGGAGAGAGAGTCGACAGGAGGCAGCCCCAACGGAGCGCCTGCTGGAATCGTCTAGAAAAGCCGCCTCCAGGTACCCAGGGAGGAGAAACGACAGCACGTGAGCACCGAGACACCTGCAAGGTTCCGCAGCAGCACTATTCCTACAGCAAACACCGGAAACAACCCAAGTGGCCATCGCCAGGGAATACCAAACAGTCCCCTGGCAAAACACTCTCCAGGAGGTACAGTCAGCCAGCTCTAACGGTACCAACGCCGATCGCAAAATCATGATAAAAACAAACAAGAACAGCTATAGCTGCAATCCTCACCACAACCCTACAACGGAGGTACTAGTTCTGTCCCCGCTGCACAAATAGGGAAACTGAGGCACAGAGAAACGCAAAAACGTGACCAGGGACACCCGGCTGGCACGAGGCAGTGGCGGGACGGGGAGCCGCCAGAACGCCGGCTCCTAACCACTCCGGTCTGCTGCCCTTCCAAACGCGGGGAGGAAATTACTGGGTCAGATTATTTTAAAAGCTGTCGCTATTCGACCACTTTTGACCCACAGAACTGGCGGATGCACGTGGCTGCGCCTGATAGCAAACCGCGCCGCGCACACACGGAACGGCCGCGCCCACCGAGACAGCCCGGGCCGCAGGGTCCCACCGGCCACGCGAGGACAGACCCGCGGCCCGGAAGAGCGCACGATGATCCGCTCCGGCGGCCTGGACGGCACCTGGAGCTCACCTGGAATGTTTCCTTTGGAAAGAGCAGCTGCCTTCGCTCCTCTTGGGTGGGTTGGCTGCATGGCGCCCCCGGCCCCCTCGGCCCCCAGACGTCCCGGGGCGGGCCTCGGGCACCGTTTCACGTCATCGCAGGCTCTGGGTTCCTGGACGCAGGCCCAGAGGCCTCCAGGGCAGGAGGAGTGGGCCTTTTTCTTCCTCTTTCCGTGAACCCATGAAGGAAGTGGCCGACGGAAGCATCACCGTCGGTTCTGAGAAGCTAGTGAGGCGCTCGAACCCTGCCCCTTGGGAAAAGGGCTGTGGAGCCACAGAGGCTGCCCGGAAGAATCCACTGTGGCCCATCACGGCTGGGGGGCCGGCCGGGAACACACCGCCTCCGTCCGACTGGGGGGGGCAGGGACCTCTCTGGGTTTACAGGAGCAACAAAGAGACCAGAGAAGAAGACACATGGACATCCCACCTTGTGCCACCTTTCTCCGCATCCAGAGTCTCCGAATGGGCATCTCTCTCCTTCTAGACGTTCTTTTTGCATCTTGTTTTTGCACCAGCACAGCGCTTTGAAGTTTGCAGGTCCCTCTGGCTTCACTCAGTGACCCTTGCTCACAGCCCCGGGCAAGGTCATGTGCTTCTCAAGGTCACCGGGTACAGGCTCAGCCACCAGCTAAATGACCATGTCAGCCCCTGGCTGGGCTCCAGGCTGCTAGTTCACAGGAAGATGCAGCATCTGTATTAATTTGCCACAAAGGTGATGCTTCAAACAACACTGACTCATTGCATGACGGTTCTGGAGGCCGGGAGCCCGATCGGGGTCTCACTGGGCTAAAACCAAGGTTCCGGGAGGGCTGCGTGCCTTCTGGAGGGTCCGGGGGAGAATGTGCTTCTCCAGCTTTTCCGGGTTCTAGAGCCCACGCCCATCCTTGGCTCAGGGCCCCTTTCTCTCTCTCCAAAGCCGTCAGCACAGCATTTTCAAGTATTTCTGACTCTGATCTCCTGCCCACCTCTTCCTCTTAGGATCACCCTTGTGAATCCCTGGGGTCCACCCGGATAACTCAGGATAATCTCCTTTCACCAGCTGATTAGCAGCCTTAACCCCCTTTGCCAGGCAACTTAACATGGTCACAGGTCTAGGGAACTAGGACAAGGACACGCCTGGGGACCATCACTGCGCCTACCCTGGGCTCTAAAACACTCCCGGCCTCAAGGGAGCTACTCCCAAGGCAGGCGCCGAAGGCCAGCAGTGGCTCCTGTGCCTCAGTCTCTCCACTCCTACCCGGCACAAGCAGGCACCCCACCTCCACCGCCTGTTCACTGAATACCCATCCCCGGGTACTGAGTCTAACCATTGATGAAAACGTGAATCAGGCAGAGCCCTTCGGCCTATCACTACAGACCTTCCTCTGCGTGTCGACAACACGGCAACTGTTTGGCAACGTTCTTTGTGCGCGTGTGTGGAGACCAGTTCCAAAGTTCCCCAGTGCACACCCCACACTCCAGCAAGCTCCGCAAGAAGATACAGGGAGTCCGCCTTGCTGAAACCATCACTTCCCATGTCCACGCTTTCTGGACCAAGAGCGCTGCTGGCACCCACAGAAGCCACAGCGTCTCTGACGCCTTGGGGTCATCAGGGAGCCTGGTCCTGGAAGGCTCTGCAGCATACCACTGACCTGCAGCCACCACTCAGGTTTAGAAAAATGTCCAAAGGACCAAGCAGCACTGGCCGTCGCTGCACAGCTGGAGCCTGCCAGGGAAGTGGGGAGGGGGTGGAAGGGGCTGAGGAGCGGCCACCCAATGCGCCCTGGCAGCGGCCGGCCTTGCCCCCCGCTCTCCGGCTGCTGCTGACCATGGTCCAGCCCCTCCCCTCAGGAGCCAGGGCCCCCAGGGAGGTCCAGACAGGGACAAGCCGAGCCCCAGCCAGTCTGTGCCAGCCCCGCAGGCTGCCCCTCTCCCCACACATCGACGTTCGCAATATCAGCCGCCACGACCCTACAGATGACAGTGCCCCGTGAAATGCTTTCCTCACTGCAAAGACCTGTGGCATCTCTCTCCTGCCAGGGGCCTGCAGGTGGCATCGCTCCCATTTCACAGCTGAGGACACCACAGCCCAGAGAGGTTGTGCAGAGACCACCCCGCAGCCCAGCAGTCCAGGTGAGAGCCCTCCCCTCAGCCCATGCCCCCCGCCCCCACCTGAGCCTTCCAGGCAGCTCCACCTTGTCATGTCCTCCCCACCCACACATCCCCCAACTGACGTCCAGACAGGACCCACCTTTCTGGGAAGGGCCCCGCATTCCCTCAAGGGCCCCCCAACTCAAGTCCCCTCGCCTCCAACACAAAACCACTGCCCAGTCCACCCCTTCTCAATGTTGAACAGCCTCCGGTGCCCTCCACGCCTCTTCCCTGCCATCCAACACTTGTGAGGCGTCTTTACAGAACTGAGATGGGCGGATAGGTGCCTGGAGGGGCTCAGAGGCTCGGCAACCAGCTTGGTCTTCAGGGGCACAGAGAGGGCAACGACAGCCCACAGCTCACACAGCAAACCTGCAGGGTAACCCCTGGAGTGCACACGCACGCTTATGCCTCAGCGTTCTCACCTGGAGAAGCACTGTTCCAGAAGGCGCTATGCAAGCGGGGCAGCAGCCAGAGCCCAGGTGCCTCCAGGATGCAGCTTCCTGCCCACTGCGGCAGCTGCTATTTATAACCGAGCCGGGAAAAGCCAAGGCGGGCTGGATCAGCCTCCTGCACAGATGAACCTGCTGCAGCCCGGGAGCCGGCGTGGGTGACCCCTTAGAGGACGTAGGAGTGGGCCATGCCGGGGCAGACACACACAGGAGCCCCAGGACTGTCCCTGGGGGCCCCTGAGGGGCCACAGCCCAAGGGGAAAGGAGACACCAGGCAAGGCCAGTGCTGGGCAGAGCTGACCAGGCCTGTGACAGACGACCAGCCACGGGCGGAGCCTACAAGCCACATGCCTGAACAAGAGACCTCACTGCTCCATGCCTCAGTTTCCTTGTTTGTAAACGGGGGCGGAGAGGGAAAGGAATAATGGTGCTAACCACGTGGGGTTACTACGAAGCTTTAAAAAGCTAACACGGGAAAGGTGCTGGCCGAGCAGAGCACTGGCCATGCCCACCCTACCCAGACAGCAGCCGCGAGGGTAGGGAGGGGGTCGACCCTGCCCAGGCCCAGGATTCCCGCGGACGGAAGGGACTCTCTCAAGCCAGCCCTCCGACATCTGCAGGCTCTGCAAAGGCAGGGAAGCCAGGGAAGCGGTGGCAGCGCAGACACCCCGGCCACGCCCTTGGGCATAGGGGCAGCTGCACTGACCTCCAGGACACACGCCTGTGCTCACCGGCGCTGGCCTAGTCCACCCTCACGTGGTCACCCGCCCCACTCCCCTACAAGGCACAGAACGCGGTCACCCCACTCGGCAGATGCTGTAACGGAAGCACAGAGCCGCGGGACTCTGCCCAGGGAAGAGAAAGGGGTGCCTGGCCCTGAGTTTCTCTCAATTACTGGGTGTCTTCTCTTGCCAAACTCAGTGCCCCAGGAATGTCCCCAGAAGGCTGCCCCAGGGAGCCAGTTTGGGACCCACAGAGCTCGCAAGGGGGCAGGCCAGGAAGGAGCCACCGATGACGCCTCTGGAGAAACAAGGCTTCAAGCCCTCACAGGCACTTGGAGTCACGCAGCCATGACGTCCTAACTGTCCTCCAAATACAGACAGAGAACATCCACGCGGCGAAGGGAAGATAATACCAACGGCAAGAGCTGGTCCGTGCCGAGTTCTCCATGCCAGGCACCTTCATGCACGGCCTCGCCCGACCCTCACAACTACCTCGTGACACAAGGACTCTGATGAGCCCCGCTTCACGCACAGGGAAACTGAGGCACAAGGCGATGAAGTCAGCAGGAACTTGTCCTCCTGAATCCCGGCCGCTGCAAGCCCTGCTGGGGGCTCAAGTTCACTCCCGGAGCCTGGGAACTGAGCTCAGTGCCTGCAGGTGGCGGCCACGGCCACCTGGGGAGGGACGGGAAGGGAATGCCTGAAGGCTCAGTGACCAGAGAGCAGGAGAGGCCATGAGGGGCACAAAGGGTCAGATACATACAGACAGACAGCTGGTGCCATTTTAAAAAAGGTGGTCGGAGAGCCGCAGATAGAATGACAGTTGAGCAAAGATCTGCAAAGAAGTTAGGCGAGCCGCACAGACACCAAGGAGAAGAGGGCTCCCGGCAGAGGCCTCTTTGTATGTGCAAAGGCCCTGAGGCAGGGATGTGCCTGGTGCATTTGGAAGGAAACAGCAAGGAGCGAATGTGGCTGGAACAGAGCGCGCGAGGGGGAGCAGCTGTGAAGGGGTCAGAGGGGGAACGGGGGGCCGGCACGCAGCGCCTCGGAGGCCAAGGCAAGGACTTGGCTTTGATGCTGAGTGAGATGGGAGGGGCTCAGCAGAGGAGGGGCATGACCGACCTGGGTTTTAAAGGGGTCCCTGTGGTTGCCTCGCGGGGGAGCAACCGTCAGGGCGACCAGGTGAGGATGGGGGCCCAGGCCAGGGTGCAGTCGGGGGACACGGAAGGTGAAAACGGTGAAAAACATTTTCGGAGGGTGGAATGTGGCCTTGGTAGGTGTGTGGGGTGGGTAAAGCGGGCGATTCCCAACGTGCCCCCTGCCGACAGCGGGCATCCCCCCTCCGACTTAACGGGCGGCAGAAGCTACCCAGGCGCCACCCCACACGTGATTCACACCCACACCCTGACCCCGCAGACCTGGCCCAAGTCCCCAGGCCCTGGAGGTGGCCCCGGACTCCTGCTGCGCCCCAGAGAACAAGGCTCAGCCGCAGACACCCCCTCCAGGGCCCACGCTGAGCGGGCACTGCTGGCGCACAGAAGGCTCGCCCGGTGGCCTGGCAGAGGGGCCCGCGAGCCTCGTTAGCCTAACGAGCAGGGCCGCCGTGCCAGGCGGGTTTCCATGGCCACGGAGACACCGCCGCGCGCTCGGCACTGCTCCCCGAGGGTGTGCAGCGGGCACCGTGGGCCCGAGTTCAGCGTGAGGACAAGGGAGGACGCCCAGGCACCCTCTCCCCACGGAGCGACGCCGGGCTCCCTCGGGCTGGGCCTCCGGCTTCTGTTTACAACGTCCCCCAGAGAGGCCCCCTTGGCCACAAAGAGAACTCAAGTCCCCCCCCCACCCAGACCACAGCACGCAGGCGGCTCACCCGGCACCAATACGTATTCACGGCAAAGCATGCCGGCCACTGGCCTGGGAGCTGTGCAAGCACCACTGCATTTTATCCTCACAACGACCCTACACGGGGGTGCTAGTGTTATCCCCATTATGCAGAAGGGAGACTGAGGCTCAGAGGGGCTAAGCTACTTGCCTCAGGTCACACAGCTTGGCCGTGCCTGGCCCACGCCAGCCTTGGGAGGCTGGGGGAGCTGGTGAAGTCACCTTGACGCAGGTGAGGAGATGGAGCCTCAGGAAGTCCAAGTCCACAGACGGACCCCACGCCCCTCTCCAGGAACTGGTTTAGGGGTGAGCACCACTCGTGCCCTGCCCAGCAGAGGGGTCGGGCATCTGCTGGGGGCTGCTTCTCAGGAAAGGCGGCCTGCCTCCTGCCCTGGACCAGGGAGTTCCTGTAACTATGGCAGTGGCCACTTTGGAGGCATGTGGCACATTTAACCGGGGCCCACGGGGGCCCAGGGAGCAGGACAGAGGGACGGAGACAGGCCGAGCTGCTGAATCAACCAGCCCCGATGCTGCCAATGCTGGGGCTCACGCAAGGTCCCGATTTCATCAGCCAGGGGAGCCGAGGGTCGCCCTAAGCCACTCCCTTCTCCACTCTGTGCCTCAGTCTCTCTCTCTGGCCACAGCTCCAACTCGGCACCTCCTCGACCCCATCCATGAAACGGGCACAGCGCCCACTACGGAGGGGAAGCGTACACAGCGGCAAACCACACAGGCAAAGACCCCATAGTCAGGAGACCCGTCCGCTGCGGCCAGGTGGCCACCAGGGGGGCCGCACTGACCTGCCGGCTGCCGGCTCCTCTTCGAGCCGCATCAGCGTCGGCTGTGAGTCTGGGCAACGTCTGGCTGAGCTGACAGCCAGGGACTTGCTGCACGCATTCTCCTGTCCCAGCGTGGGTGAAACTTAATCACCTCCTGACAGGGTAAAGAACCCCAATGACAAGAGCAGCTTTCTCATTTAAACAAACTCGCTCTGCTTTCTGAGAGCAGGCTCCGGGTTACCCTGGGGGCAGTCTGCAGGTTTGCTTTCTTCCTGGCTGCACAGCAGTTACAAGCACAGACGCTACGGCCAGGTGGCCTGTGTTCAAATCCTGACTCTGCCCCTCGCTGGCTGTGTGACCTCAAGCAGGTTACTCAACCTCTCTGTGTCTCGATTTCCTCTTCTGTAAAATGGGGAATAGTAACAGGGTCATTGTGAGGACTGAGAACATGAACAGAACACACACAAAGTGCTTAGCAGTGTGCCTGGCTCGCGGCGAGTGCTCCCTGGGTCTCGGCAGCTGTGATGGGTCTCCAGCCTAACTGTACCTAATCCAGGCTCGCCCCTACAGCAGCCCCTCTGCTGCTGCACATGCTCAGTGGAGACAGATATTGAGACCTGCTCCCCAGCCACAAGGAACCTAGAGTCTGATGAGAGAAACCAGCATAAATCAAACATCACCCTGAAAACAAAATTAAAATTACATCGTAGCAAGGGCCCAGAGGGAGGGTCCATACTGCCATGAAAGTCCATCCCAAGGGGAAAGTGGCCTCATCAGGGAGAATGAGAGGCTTCCCCAAGGAGGTGACACTTGGGCAGAGCAATGATGCCGGAAGAGACAGAGTGGAAGGAAAACGGATGCCAATGGCAGGAACGGCACATGCAAAGGCCCTGTGTCAGAAGGGAACGCAAATGAGACGAGTCTCTGTGGTCAAAAATTAGCTACTGCAGGGGAGCGGGACAAGGGGAGGTCAGAGGTCGGCAGGCGCCTGAACATAAAGGCTCCAAGGCAGTGGGCGAGGAGCCTGGATTTTGCTCAAGGTGGAAAGTCCCTGCGGGATTCTAAGCCAGATCACTTTACCTGCCTGAATCTTAAAAGGCTCTGCCGCCCGCCGCGAGTCCTTTGGGGGCCAGGGCGGGAGCCAGGAGCCGGGGGAGGTTACTGCAGGCGCCAGACGAGCAAGAGGGCAGCTGGGGCGACGCTGGGGTCTCTGGTCCATGCCCCACACTCAGGGAGGAAGCCCAGGACAGGGGTCCGGGGGCCAAGGGGGATCTGTGAGCCCAGCTTTGGGCATGCTGGGTCCTGCAGATCATCCACAAGCAAGAGCAAGGAGGCCACTGAATCCACCTGCCTGGCCCTCGGGCCAAAGCATGGGCGGCTCCACGGGCTTCTGAGCCATGGGTGGGGGGACAGGGCCCGCCTCCAATGCCCCTGTGAGGGTAAACTGAGGGGAGCTTTGGGCAGCGGCTCCATTACTTGCCCAAGGTCGCCCAGCCACAAGAAGGCAAGGACTCACACCTGGAACCCGTGGCCCCTCAAGCCCCAGACCACAACAGAGGTCACAGGGAGCAAACCAGTCCCAGGAGACGGGAGGCGGGGAGCAGGGAGCCTTAGCCATCCCACCTCCCGGGAAGAAGGACCCCCAAGAAGCCAGGCAGCTCCCAGACGCACAGACCAGCAGATAAAAGCAGAGGAATTGAGCCTCAGCAGCCAGTTGAGGCTGGAACAAAACACTCCAGGGGCCGTGGGGTAGTGGACACACCCACATCGTGGCCACCGCAACCATGCCAAGACCCTTGGCGACCAGGGTCCCCAGATATGGGAAAAGACAGGCCACACTCCGTCCCAGAGCTGTGAGCATGTCAGAGCCCGCCCCACGTCCAGGGCAGTCCCTTCAAGCCAAGTGGCTCTGGAAGGGCCCCGTGGGACCCCAGAGAAGGACAAGCAGCTTCCGAGAGTTAATCTTTTACCATCCGAGTTGCTCACTGACATCTTCCTGAGTTCAAACCAAGATCAGCATCCAGAAACCCCAATCCTCACCCAAGCTCTGACTCAGGAAAGACACTCCACAGGGCTGAGCCACCTACCACCCGTAGGCACAGAAGGGAGAACAAGCATGAAAATACCTTGAGAAGGGTTTTCCTGCTCTCCATTCCTCCCCAAAGGAGCTGAGACAACTTTCAAGAATGCAGATAAGATAAAAATCACAGCACAAGGTCAGGGCAAAGGGAAAAAATCAGAGACTAACTAATCTGAAATCAGGATGAAGTAAGTAAAAGAACAGACCAGTAAGGGCCCAAGGAGGGCTGCAAATTTGACACTGAGCTTCCTAACAGCCAAAGCAAAGAAGGAAATAGGATGAGTTTTAAGTGACTTCCCAAAACTTAAGAAAACTATGTAGCACCAGACAGAAGGTACCACAGCAACTATGTAGCACCATACAGAAGTACAGAAGGTATGATCTGCCAAAAGTCAGCCCAACTTCCTGCTGCCTTAACCACGCCCCTTCCCTAGTACATACTACAAGAGCAAAACGATAACCTTGAATATCGGCTCAACTCAGCAAGAACAATGACCCAGACCAGAAAGAACCTTCAAAGTCACATTCTTCTCCAGCCACCAATTTCCTCGACAGTGAAAGCCCTGGAAGGCTCTGATGAAGTCAAGAAGACGGAGGTAGCTCGATATCAAGGGTCAGCAAATGTTTTCTACAAAGGCCAGATGGTAAATATTCTAGGCTCTGCGGCCTTCCGGCCTGTTATAACCACTCAGCTCTGCCGTTGCAGCAGAAGGCCTCAGGTAATAGGTAAAAGAATGGATGTGGCTGAATGCCGTGTCCACAAACTTTATTTGTGGACACTGAAATGTGAATTTCATATAATTTCACATGTCACAAAGTATGACTGTCCTATTTTTTTTCAACCATTTAAAAATGTGAAAAACCATTCTCAGCTCAGTCACCATATAAAAACAGGTGACAGGCCAGCTTCGGCCCACGGACTATGGTTTGCTGAGCCTCACTCACTAGATACTGGAATAAGCTCCAGGATACATTATAATTTATGGGGTCAAAGCAAGAGGTGAACATGGTGCCATACCATTTGTTTGTTTTTAAAGGGATTATGTCTAAGACCAGCAGACACAGACGTTAACTGGGAAGTATAGAGGTCAGGAACTGGGAAAGGCCACCCTTCTATACCCTTTTGCACTGCTTTTATTTTTTAACAGGTCCAAGCATATTCTTTTATAAAAATAAGCTCAACTGGGAAAAAAAAAAAACAGCCCCAAGTAAGTAGTGGCAGAGCTCCAAGCGTATGGCTTTTTGTGTGTTTTGCTGTACTTCTCAACTGAAAAGTAAAAAGCAACATTAGCACCCACCCTCCAAAAAAGAGGGTTAATCTATCTGTGCCTGCATGGGAAGATGTCCACAATGAATAAATTCATATGAGAAAAAAACCGGGAGGGTGTGACCCCCACTTGTGGAACACGCACAAGGAGGACCAGGAGGATCGGCCCTGCTAACCCAGGATTCCTTAGGGTCCCCGCGCCAAGGTTTCCCACCTGAGCTCAGCTCCAGGAAGCGAGAGCTGCCGGTGCACAGACTTGGAGCTGCGTCCTGTGCTCGAGAAATGGTAGGAAGGAAACGGGGGAGGCTAGCCAAAGAGCCCCCCTGTCTGGGGCCTGGGGGCCTGGGGTGCGGGGGAGAACGCTCAGTCAGCAGCCAGAGCACCGGCACCTTGGACCCGAGTCAGCAGGGAAAGCAAGGCACGCGAGCTGAGCCGTCCAGCAGGGCCGGTGGGCACCAGCCACCTGTGGCAATTCAAATGGAAATTAATCAAAATTCAATAAAATTCCAAATTCAGTTGCTCAGTCCCACCAGTCATATTTCAAGTACTCAGGAGCCATATGGGGCTGGTGGCCCTGGTCCTGGACAGCACGGACCGTCGCCATCGCTGTGAAAGTCCTATTAGACTGTGCTCCTCCAAACCATCCTCTTAGGAAGGCGTTATTTCCTTCCCCATTTCAAGGAGGAGGACTCTAAGACCAAAAGGTCAGAGACATCGCTCAAGTTCACAATTATTACCGGTAGGTGCAGGATTTGAATCCAAGTCCGACCTCAGAAGCGCCCACAGTGCCTATTTCAGAGGGGGAGGGGAAGCTGCGGCCCCTCCACGCCCCAGGAGCCCTCCCCTGTCCTCCGCTGCCCAGCCCGTGCAGACCTCCCAGAGCCCCAAGACCCAGCCGGGCACGGAGCGATTCAAGGCGGAATGGAAACCCTCTGCTCTCAAGGACAGAGGAAGGCAGCGGAGCCCACCTGTGACTCATCGGCCAGCCAGGGACGCAAGGAGCCCTGCAGCTCTGGAGGGCAAGCAGCCCAGGCCTGGGGCTC
>JAQZBX010066842.1:0-16053 GCA_029593785.1 Cabassous unicinctus
GGGAAGCAGAAAAGGCAGTTTATGGGCCAGACAAAACGGTGGTCAGTTTGGTTTCATACATGGCATTTTAAAATCTGTTTGGGGCAGGGGGCATTGAAATGAAATCCATCAAGCATTTGCAAACATGGATCCAGAGTCCAGGAAAAAGATTGAGGTTAGTGGGAATCCTGGGCAGGGGGATGGTACTATGCGTTGAAGCCCTGGAGGAGTATGAGGTCCCCAAAGGAAAAGAATGGATATTCCAAGGCAAGCTCCAGGCATAAGGAGGCACCAGTATAGGACTGGTGGAGCTGTGGAGGGTAAAGAGATAAAGGAGCCCTGTAGCAAAGTCATGCAGGCCCTTGAATGACAGTCTAGAGTGAGTTTTGACTTTTTGACATGGAGATTGATACGCTCTCACTGCCATGTCTAGCTGCTTTCCAGTGGTCATCAAAAAGGACAGAGTCTGATCCATGCACAATCCCAAGCATGAGAATTAGCAAGTGTTTGTGCATATTTGTGTGTGTGTGAACGTGTGAGAGTGTGTGTGTGTGTGTGTGTGTGTTTAGGAGGTACTAGGCATTGAACCCAGGGCCTCATACATGGGAAGCAGGTGCTCAACCACTGAGCTACATCTGCTCCCCTTGTGTGTGTTTTAATGTCTGATGAAACTGGGTTTATGTGATGTGCTTTTTTTCCCAGTATTTTTCAAACTCCCATATTCACTTTTCAAATTCATTTTCAGTTTGAGTAAGTGGAAACCTTTCATTTACCCAGAATTCACAGATATCCTGCAGTTCTTTGGGGACATTTGTTTTTCTGTTGTCAGGTGAAAACCTCCCAAACCTGAATGGGAGTTGGCATGTGATGTGGAGTACTTTTCATACTCTGAAGATTCGTCTACCCTGACTCATTCTGAATCATTTGTCTTCGTATTCTTTCATCACCTCATCTCCTGAATATCAGAAAGGTTCCCCCTTATACCATGCGGATATTTTTATTCTGCTTTTACTATGCACTGCTCAGTTAATTCATCTCAGGCATATTTTTCCTGTGGCTCCACATCAATGATCTTGAACAACCTGCCTCCTTCCTTCCCTGACTCTTTTTTAGTTATCTCAGAAAAGCCTTCCCCATGGCTCTGTTATAATCATGTGCCCTAAAACTTTGGAAATAACTCCCAGACTTCCCTAGAAGCATTTTCTTAAGAAATGAGCTGCTAAGAATTGATGCCTTTGGTCCTTAGAGGCCATCTAAACCCCCAAATCTGGAAAAAGGGACTCCTAAGAGTCTCCATCTACTCTTTCCTTAAACTTACCTTCCTGTTGCAGATAATATTTAAAATTTTAATCATAACGGCTTCTTACGTTTTGTGTAAACAGTTTATCGTAAATTTCATCTGTGTGGTTTTTGGTATCAGTCTTGGAACCTAAATACCACTTAAAAAATATTTCTAGGGGAAAATGTGTTTGGATGAAAACCTATTGACTCATACAGTAAGATTTGTGGTGTGTGGTTATACACAGTCTCTCTGTAAATTGAGTCCTGGCCGCATAAGTGTCTGTAATCGTGATCTCTGATAACTTACAGTGCAGGTAATAGTTCCATTTTTCTTCTTGATCATAATTGTTTAGCATGCTGGCTCTCCATTTAACCAATTAATACAACTCTTAAGAGCTAAGAGTGGCAACACTTTACCACCGTTTCAAGATGGAGATTCATTGGCTCAACCAACTTCTTTGAATCAGAAATAAAATTAAAAGCAAAGCGCTGTGCAAGGACAATTTATGATTCACTACATGTTGCAGCAGTCAAGGGAGGTTGGAAATTTTTTTTCTGATGGGGGTTGGAGGGAAAGAATAATCTTGTTGCTGGCTGTTCCTGCAGATAACCCCAAGGGAGAGGGACTGGCCTGCTGTGCAAATGAAATTCAAGAGGATGATTCTGTCTTCACTTAACTAAACTATTTGGCCAGAATAATTTATTTTACACGAAAAGTAATGTATGTGGCTTCTCAAAGCCTCCTACCGACTCTTCTGGGAAGTAAGCGCCAATGCTTCAAAGCTGGCAGCTCCTTGAAGCATGAGACCATGAAAGCAGAAATTTATGAGCAATAGATATTTAATAGAGCTTATTTGGGTATTTCTCACCATAAATCTAGCACTATTCATTAGAGGCAATGCAGAAAACAGAGTAAAGTAGACAGATGGAAACAAGCACCCATTGCCTTATCATCCAAAGTCATTTCCTCTTAGCATATTGGGGTGATTGACAGGTGGATAGAAAATACAATATCATTTTACTTAACAAATTTTCAACCTGGGTCTTTGATCAAAGGAAAAGATCTAGGCATACACAGAATCTTCCAGTCATTGACATCAGCTTTGCTGGGTTATAAGACAAGCTTCACTTCTCAAATTGTGAAGTATTCTTAAAAATAAAGCCCCACCTCCCCTCATTGAGTGGAACTGAACTATTTGAAAGGCCACCTGAGCATTCAAAATGAGCTAGTTGCTGATTTTAATGTACTTTCTAGTTCTTCTTTTTCCAGATTTTCACATAAAATGTTCCCTTTATTCCTGTGCCTCTGATGTATATAAAAAATGTCTGCTCCTTGGAGGGGACAGGAGGCTAGTGTCATTTTTTGCACAAGCAAACGACAGTGCTGTTTTGGGGGAAAAAAAAAAAACAGACTTGGTAAACATTTGCATAATTATTAAAAATTAAATAGACCTGCTGTGAAAGCCAGAGCAAACTTTAACCACAAATATTAAGGCAAGGGATACTGGCATTGCCCTAGTAGGAAATGAGAAGCATTTCCCAAAATAATTAAAACCACTTTTATTGATCTTCGTATAACTGCATGTGGCTGCCCAATAAAATGTATGAATTCATATAATAAAAGCTGGCCACGAAGAATGGTGGGGTGCCAGAACTGCAGGGCAAATAAGGCTCTGAAAATGGATCTTGAGGTGAGGGGAAAGAATGCTGAAATACACCAGGCCACTCGTCCACGCATGCTTTCGTTCCTCCTGCAACAGCACCTTCTGTTCCAGGCATGCGAGATGGCTGGGAATTTAGTCATGAGCAAAACAGACACTGTTCTTGCACTACGGAGTTTAGGGGAAAAGAAAGACATTAGCTCAATGAGCACATAAGTCAGCTAATGATTTAAACTGTGAAGGAAAATAAAACATGGAGAGCCTTGCGGGAGGGCTGCTCTGAATGGAGAGTCAGAGGAGGCCCCCGTGGGGAAATAAGTTCTGAGACCTGAAGGTGGAAAATGAGCGAAAGGAGGTTTGGCGGAGGGGACAGCATCTGCCTAGGCCCCGAGACTGGAGGGTGGGGGGACCATCCTGACACCCCATCGTGAGGAAAAGGGGATAGAGAAAATGACAAGTGGCTAGGGAGAGGGTTTTGTCCATCAGAAATTTCTCAGAAGATGAGACGGCCAACGAACACTCTTGTCTGGGAAATGCTGTACTTCCCAAGGGCTCCATGTACCTCCAGATAGAAAATACCAGGAAAGAAACATCCCACTCACTCTGGCAACAAGAATTCCTAACAGATCATGGCAGTGTCCCCTATAAGAAGTAGAAAAAACTACTTTTAATGGATTAAGACATGAAAGATGATTTTGGTACAATCAGCTTCCATGTTGTTGACCTGGAAGAATGAATATATAAAGATGTCAAGTTTATAGGCTTAAAGCAATTCTAATCAACATCCCAAAGGGCTTTTTTGTTCATTTATTACTGAACTCTTTTTTAAAATTATAACAAAGTCAGTCTGAAAAAAAGAAGCAGAATCAAGGGAAATACTTATTATGAGCCATGATAACAGAAAAGCTCAGTCATCACCCACTCCCCATGTGCCAGGCCCTTCTGTAAATAGAGTAAATAAAATGCCTCACCCCATTAAGGAGTTATGAAGATTGAATAAAATCATCCACGTAAAGTGCCTTGCACAATGTCCGACACCACCTAGAGGGCACGCAATAATTTTAATTCTTGTCTGATTTTAATACTAATGTTAATCACATTTATCTTGAAAAATTAGGTTCCTCTCCCTCTCCCTCTCTCTCTCCCTCTCCCATTGTCACTGTAAACTGGGTAAAGGACAAGTTCCCTTTTTGAGCTACCTTCTGGAGGACTCAGAGACACATTTCTTGCCAACCGACAGCAGAGTTGTGGTCGTTGTTGTAGGCATCTTAAGCATCATTCCTGGTTTCCATTGTTTCTTTTTCTCTGTTCACCATTTTGTAATTTATGCTCTCTTGAATTTTATGACTTGTAAGCTGCCTGAAATCTTTTCAGGAAGACAGTAAGATGCACATTAAGTAACGTTAATATCCAATAATAAGTAAAGAATATTAGCAATTCAGGAAAGAAAGAAAAAAATAAAAAGTTAAATCACTTGTCATCAAAGAAATGTTAATAAAGACCATAATGGGAGGATTTTTTTACCTATCAAATTAGGAATCTTTTCTTGATCGTTCTCAATCTTGGTGGGCACGCATGAAAACTGGCACGGGCATAGAGTGCTAGTGAGAGAGTAAGTTGGTATAATACATTCATTAATCAATCTGGCCGTTTGTATCCAGAGCCTTAAAAGAGTTCATGCCCTTTCACCCTTGGCTTCCTCTTCAAAGAATCTGTCCAAAGAAAATCATTTAAGGTGTGGACAACAATTTATTGCAAAGATCCACTGCAGGCTTACTCAAAATAGCAAAACTTGGAAACCATGTAAATACCCAACAATATCAGAATTAATAAATGATAATATTCCTATGAGCTATAAAAATGCAGTCAGTAGAGATGATTTTAGAGCATGTTTAAGATATCAAAAAAAAATCCAAATATAATGTTAAGTTAAAAGTGAGGAAATTTGCACCTTTCCCTTCTTGTACTAGATATGTATATAATATATAGTATATGTACATACTCTAAAGAGAAATGACTGGAAGGAAATATAAAGTGATCAGCACTGATTTCTGGACAATGTAATTACAGGAAATAGTTATTTTATTAGGTCTACTTTCCTACTTTTCTAGGTTTTCTGCCATGTTCGTTCATTAGCTTTGTGACAAGACAGTACCTAATAAGCCAAGTAAGAACGAGAGTAATTCTGACATGAGACACCAGTCACAATAGCCCCGCTGGCTCTGATGGTGCTGCTGTCTGGAGCTTTCAAGTCCAGATGGGCCTCTGTCCACAGAGACCTTCAGTAGTAAAGTTTCCTTCCCACTCAACTTACTCTCTTCGTAGGACTTAACACCATCTGTAATGGTCATTTCATCTTTTTGTTTACTTGTTAATTGCCTGTCTTTCCTAGTTTATCTGTCTCACTCACTGCTGTGTCCTTGGACTCCAGCACAGTATTAGGTGAACTTCAGTACATTTTGTTCAATTAATAAATGAGTGAAAATGGCAGCATCACTGGCGTAAGGGTATATCCTTCTGCAGTGGTTATTTTGAACGTCAGTGCTTCTGATGTGACAGTTCAAGACCAGTCTCATACCACATGTTGTGGAATGAAATAAGGAAAGCCCAGTAGGAAGTGATGCATGGGGTGCAAAGGCGAAGTCCTGGTGTTGGAGGGGTGTAAGTGTGATGTCTAACTCAATCACATGTCAGCTGGTGAAGTTTGGCATGTTACTGAGCCTCATAAGGACCCTCGTGTCTCTTTTGAGAGGATTGCGGGAGATAATGGATGTGAAATATCTATTCAGAAGCTCTGATACCATCCCCCACTAAATTATAAACTCCATGAGAGTGGAAGCCAGATCCACCATATTCATCTGTATTCCTAGAGCTGAAGCATATGGCAGCCACTCATTTAGCTGAGTGTTGCGTTACCTGGTCATGAAGCCAGACAGAGGTGGCCAACGTGAGTCCAGTAGGATAGAAGCAGAGGGTGGGAGAGCCTCTCATTCACAGTTGCAGGGTGTAGCCAGGAGAGTTGCAAAGTATGTCCAAGAGTGACTCTGCAGGTTTGAGCCATGAGATTGAATGTAATCAGATCATCAACGCAAAGAAGTCTAAGACCATGAGCCCCATAGTGGAGCCAAGCGTCAAATGTAGGATTTGGGAGAGGGAATATGAGACAGATAGCTGCCCTAGACTGAATGGTTCTGGGTCCTGGGTAGTAGATTGTGAGGTCGGATCAGATCTATTTAATGGAGAAGTATAGATCAGGCACACGACACATGACAATTTTATGTAAGGTTTGGTTTGTTGTTGATTTTTAGGAGTTACCAGGGATTGAACCCGGGACCTCGTATATGGGAAGCAGGAGCTCAACCACTGAGCTACCTCTGCTCCCCAAGGTTAATCCCGTGACAATTAGTAGGAATCAAAAAAATAAGTATTTCCCTTCCCCTCCTGAATGTTCTCCAGTTCAAAAAACTTTAGAAAAACCACCAAGACTTTGCTAATTCAGTTTGATTAATGGAAAACTGAACAAACGAGCATGTGATCTGTTTACGTCCTCACCTACTTCCAAAATAATTTTGGAATGGCATCTTTACAGAATTTTTAAAATAACTGCAGTTTTATTACCTTCAAATAGATACAGTAATTCATACTAACTGCAACTAAGTGTTTTCAATTAGGCACTCTGCTGGGTGTGCTTTAATGAATGTCTAAGATCGCTGCCTTTATTTGAATACAAAGAGTGCGCCCAATTTTTACAAACTCTTCTCTTAAATTAGGAGGAAATTGGCTTGGAACCTTGTTTACATTATTAATCTTAGCAAGCACTATATACATACTTTATAAACAATGAAACACGCATGGGATATGTATAAATGTTCACATATATTTTATGCAATTATTATTGTCATATGCATGTTTGTCAACTGTGTGTTCACACATACAACTACATTATTAAAAATTGATGCAGATGAAATGGACACATATTTGGAATTAGAAAGTATTAAGTTAACAATGATATGCCCTATGAAGAATACCATTTTTATGCTCTATGTGTGTGCGTGAAGAAGTTGCAAGCAGTTCCTCATAAGGACAACTTTTATGTCTAAAATATGCATTTTAGCTCCACAAACACAATGGGAATTAAGTTGAATGTTGGACTTTTTTATGATTCCGCCTCAACTTGACATTTTGATCCTTAACTAGATTGGAGCTAGTATGATGCAACCACTGGTTCATTCAGTGACAAGTCACAAATTTTAACTGTAAGTTCAGCTCCATCGTAAACTCAGTCTGGGAATTTGGGCCAGTTAGGGCTGCTTTCCCAACTGCAACTGGATACAAGCCTGCTCAAGCCAATTGCACAGGCATATAGGTCATATGTAGGATGCTATTCCTAGCTTACGTTCAGAAAGACACATTGTCAGAATCCATTAATATTTTTCAAACTCAAGAAGTGTGCTTTCCATGGCATTTTATCAGTAAGCTGCAGCCTAAAAAATGCCAAATGACATAAAATTTTAACAGTGCCAACCAAAACAGAATGCATTGTCACTGTAAATTATATTTGAATAGGGTTTATTTCCCCATGCATGATCTGAAGAAATAGAATGACTAGAGATGATTCTATTGTCAAATAAGAAGGAAATGAATATAGGTATATAAACACGTGACTCTCCTATGCTGTGTTTCAAATGATGGTCAGCAGCAACCTGAGGTTCACACATGACCCACCAATCTTCATATTCAGACCATGGATATAATTTCAGAAACAGGCACCAAAAATATCAGTAGCAATAAATAATAATAATCGGCTGCCCCTTATGTTCCAGGGACTACATGGACTATTTTATATAGGTTTTACTCATTGAAACTTCACTGCACCCATACAGATGAGGACTGAGGAAGTTAGGGTACTTGTCCAATCTATACAACTAACAAACGGAAAAGGCAGGATTCATACCCAACAATATCTGACCTCCCCAACCTGGTGTGTTCCAAGCAGCCCTTCCTTCACCATTGAAACTGGGCAGGAAAGCTGCTTATAACACAAAGACGGTTCAAGGGCAGAGACGGCTGCTGGGACTGTGACGTGTTAAATTGTGCACACACCATGTGAGTCAGTATGGGGTGAAGGAGCAAGAGGGACATGGACCCAGAAAGAAGTAACACCCACCTCACCTCCACCATCACCACCACCATCACCATCACTACTGCTCTGCCCAGGAAGTGCCGCTGCAAGACACTTCACAAACTAAGGAGAAGGTGAATAATTGAACCGAGTAGAATCTTCCTTCCACCGCCTCTCTGACCTCCCGTCGCAGTTTCAGCTGGTGCCACCACCCACTGTGAAATGACAACTTCCCTTCTCCATGTCCAAATGAGGCTGCGGTTTGGGTAACCAGTCTAAGTGTAAACTCTGGTGCCAATTACTCAACCTTCCCACTGTTAAATCCCTCCAACCATTAACCTGCTCCTCCTTCAGTTCCACGTATGCTTAACTCACCTAACTTTTGTTTGAAGCATCAAATCAGTGCCTTCAAGATCTGGTTTATAATCAAGAGGATATTGATTAAATAAAGTGTGGGACATTCATTCATTGGTATTGTTGCTGTTTTTAAGGGGAAAAAAGCGAGCTAGGTATGGATTGTCAAGTAAAAAGAAGTAGAGTATACAAAACATATGCATAAAATTAAATAGAATGATTAAAAATTCTACAGACATTTTTTTCTACCAGATTCTACTGAACATTTCCGTCTTACTGAACTGGCCCTCATGATAAAGGGCCAGCACTAAAATGTAATGAACATCAGAGGAACCTCAAAATCTCTCTTCCTATCACAGGTCCTGAAATTTCCCTAACAGCCATTCCTATGTATTAAGAAATTGTCTCCAGAAGGCCCCTTTCTACACTACAGACATTTCAAAGCAAAAGCAATGTTCCCTGAAAGGGGCAAGACTTCTGTGAGCTCCTATATGGATTTTCCATTTAGACTAGATGATTCTGCTTATTCTGCTTTACAAAGAGAGCAAGAAGAATCTGTACCACGGGCCATTTTAATGAATTCTAAGGAGAAGACACCAAACATCAGATTTACAGAAAAAGAGTTCCAAAGGAGAAAGCAGACAACACAGCCTCCTGCCTACTGCACTTCCCTACCCTCCTTGCTTCTCACCGCTGAAGCCACTTCTCACCACTGAAGCCACTTCTCACCGCTGAAGCCATTCAGGCACAGCCCTCTCCGTTCCTTCCCCCAGCCCAGCACGGGAACTTAACCCATCCTCATTCAGGGAGAATTTGAGATGCTCTCTCTACATCTTGCTCCTCTGAAGTGTGGTCACGGGATGCACAGTTTCAGCATCACTAGGAGCTTATTAGAAGTTCAGAAGCTCAGGCTCCACCCCAGACCTACTGAACTGCAGAAGCCCTAGGTGCTGCGTTTGTACAACACAACTTGAGAAGCACTTCTAGAGGTCAGTTCCCACATGACCCAGCACCAGGCCGCTCTTGCTGCTGGCCCCACTCTCACCTTTACCCTTGAATCAGTAACACGTTCCAAGACCAAACTTACCTGACCTCCTATAATTGGCTTCATGGCCTGTGAACCAGTTCAACGTTCCGGTGACCGTCACACCGGCATCCTGCTTAGCTCCTGCCCTTCCCCAGCTTTGACTCAGAGCACAAGCCTGTCAGCCACAATTTTAGCCCAGCTGCTAGACCTCCTAGATAATGGATCTGTACAATTCTCTTCATTGTCCACCCAGAATTTTCCCCACCCCACTGCCAAACTCATCTATACTACTTCATGCCTTCTGGCCAAATCAGCAACAAAGCAGTCCATCCCCTAAAGAATTTCAGAAAAGTTTCCCTGGTCTCTGTCACCCTCTCAGCAAAGGCTTTTTATTCTTGCTTTTCTCTCCATGGAGATAACCAGCTTATCAACATCCTCCTTGAACCATCATTAACTCATTTCCCACCCTGCCCTTCATCTTGTAGATCAGTTGACAAATCACTATCTCCAGCCCCTCTGGAGGAATGAAAGGAGCTGCTCCCGTAGTCACACAATTTTACCAACAGCACTGCCGAGCCTTGGTCCCCATCTACAACTGAGTACTGAAAGAGGAAAAATATCACAGATGGGAAATGCAAGCATTTCTCCTGATCCAATGATTTTTCTCTTCGCTTTTACATGATTTAGAAAATGGTTCTTTTGCTTCACTGATATGACAAATAATAATGCTACACACCATTTGCACAGCACGTCATTGCTTCCAGAGCACTTGCACCCCAGGACTTCAGTTTACTACTCCCTCTCCCCCGTTTTGATAGACAGAAAAAGCAGTTACTAAAGGTAAGGGACTGAGGCTCAGAGGGGTTAAGTGATCTTTCCAAAGTGCAAGCTGCTACTTGAACCCAAGTTTCGAATTCCAAACTCAAACAATTTTCAGTACAATGTGCTGCCTCATATTAAACTATTTTTAAAATCTTGATAAGCAAAGATAGGAATGCTTGTGGCTCCCAAAGCTTTGTCCAGCATTTCAAGAGTATAGTTTGAGAAACATAATTAACAGAACAAATAATAAGAAACTCATAATACTCTCAATTAATTACTATTCAGTGGACATATAGCACTTGTGATTTACTATAGGTTGTTGGACGGCTTAACTTCCAGAAAGCTGAATATTTTGCAGGTCAAATAAAGAACCAAACAGTCAATATATGGAGAGCCAAACTGAAGTCGAGGAGTGTGGAATATATTTTGCTTTGTGTCATGTACCAAGTGACTAATAGGCAGTGAGGGCTTTCAGGGTTATAATTTCGGCCCAAGGTTCTGGTAACTACATGAAATCCTTGAGTGGTTTATGATACCATAAGGTGAAATTATAGCTCCCTGGGGGCAAAAGTTGTTGAAATGCTTTCAGCCATTGAGCATCATAACTAGCCTGTCCTCTATAGCAATTATAGGAAAAGCTATATTAAATGCCTGCTGGTATTGACTAATGACTCCAAATATGGAAATTATTTTTTAAATGATAATGCCAGGAGGGCAATTCATCCATCTGTTCCATAAATAATCATAAATCATCATATGCCTGCTACTAAGAAAAGGGCTGGGGTGACACCCGACGAGTCAGAGCCCTAGCCCCGCCCTCAAGGAACTTTTATTTTAATGGAGGAATCAGACACTACATGATGAGACCCATGTGATAATTGCTGTGATGAGGAACAGAGCGTGATGCCCATGTGTTTTGCAGGACCAGAGCAACATGGGGGCAGGGGCCGTGCAGTCAGAGAAGACCTCCTTGAGGAAGTAGACACAGAGCTGAACTTTGAGTGTTGAGTCGGAATAATGAAGGTGAAGAGGAGAGGAAAGCTTAATCTTAGCAGGCAGATATAGAGAGTGAGAGAGCAAAAAGAGACTCAAAAAGAAGGCAGAGATCCACCCTCTCTCCAAATGATTCGAAGAGCTATATGGATATGCCAGAAAAAAAAATTGGAAAAGAATCAGAAAATTATGTGGAAAGTAGTGTAGCCTGGATATTAATAAGAAATACATATAATGTATAATATATAGTGCATATATAATACAGGTAAGAGAGTCTATGATTTGTAATATATGTGTATTTTATATGTCTGTACATGTATTTATGTGTACATATATGCCAGAACAAAATTTGCAATGAGAAAGCATCAAGCTGTTTTCTATAAAATGCCACATCTCCAGTTCCCAAAAGAAAAGGATAATTTAAGAGATAGGATGACAAGATCAGATAAGATCATAAAATACTGTATTGAAAAAACAATAGGTATAAGAATCTGAAAGACAAGGAGAGGTTATTCAATGTGAAGCATCTACCTGGTGAAGATGTGATTCATTGTGGAGGAAAATATAAAGATTGCTACCAAACGGAAAAGTCCAGCAAGAGTCACTAACCACTCATGTTTTCTCTCAACAATATTTCTATATTGTTTCACATAATTAACTGATATTTTTGGGAGTGATAATAGCAGCTTACATCTGTATCTGGCATGCATGTGCATATAAATACATATGTAGACACATATAAAATACAAATTTTACAGATTATAGACTGTATTCTCTATATTATGTATGTACTATATATTATATATATATATCTTTTTTTTTTTACTGATGTCCATAATTTACAATACACACATATATTCTCAGCTTGGTGGATAGATACACTGACAGAGTTTTAGCATAGCTAGCATAGCTAAATATAAATAAATCATCTACAGTCATACACATGCAATGAAAAATAGATGCAAGAAAGATTATGTTTTTGAATGTCAAATCTATCAATAATAGATGGAGGGAGAAAACAAATTAAAGACACAAACTAGTGGCACAAAGCACTTACTTAAATATGTGCCCCAAGTTCTAAATAAAGACCTTTCGATATAGGAAGTACTGGGTTAGGTTTTATGGTAATTACTTGTAATTCTGCTCCCCAAATGTTGGTTTCACTAAGAAAGCAACATTTTTAGAAAGTCTCAACAATGTGTCTTTTGCCAGAGATGCACTTAAAACAGACCTAAGATAAAAAATTAGAGCTTGCTTAATATAGTTCACAAAGTAGAGAAATGATTTTAGGTGTATTTTGTTATTTTAGAGCTCATAATAAATTCAAAAATAGTAGAAGCAAACTAAATAATTATTTCTTCTCTGAAAAGCTGCATGCTACTCCATCTTTACAGTAAAATAGAAAAATAATGATGGGAAGCAGATGTGGCTCAAGCGATTGAGCACTCGCCTACCACAAGGGAGGTCCCTGGTTCAGTTTCCGGTGCCTCCTAAAGAAGACAGGAAGCTGGCGTGACAGGCAGGCGTGGCAAGCTGATACAAGAGACACAAGAAGAAAAACACAACAAAGCAGGGAACAAAGGTGGCTCAAGCGATTAGGCACCTCCCTCCCATATCAGAGGTCCCTGGTTTGGTTGCCAGTGCCTCCTAAAGAAACAAGGAAGGCGAACAGACACAGCAAGTGGGGAGAAATAAATAAATAAAATCTTTTTCAAAAATTAATTATTTTAACCATTTTTAAACTAGCTGTTTGAATATTGTTATAAAGAGAAAGAATCTAGCCTTTGGGAATTATAATTCTTTTAAATTCTTACTCAGGTATCATTCCTGAAACAAGTAGCCGATGATGACTATAGTTTTAACAGCTATTCATATTTGGAATTTTTTATGCATTAATAATACTTGGAATGAAAATGAGCAGCATTTTCCAAACACAATAACTCAAAAATGAATGGAGACATTTGTGCAAATGTTTCATTTTTGAAAATCACCTTGGGCTGAGTCAAACCATGGAAAAATTTAGCTCAAAGGAAAATTCTTGCTCTCCCCCATCCCCCTCCCCCAAAAATCACAAGATGTGAACACGGAGGATTATAATGGAAGCTGTCTTGCAACATTAACTGCAATGTTCATTCCCCTAAAAGCCATAATTTATGGCTGCTTTACAGCCTTTTTCTTTCGGCAATTATGCATATTAGAGGAAAGTTTGAATACATAAAAGCTAAATGCTGATAGAAAAGCAAGCCTCGTAAAAGGCAAGTTGACTGGATTAATTTGCCCCTAAGGAAAACGTGTAAACTAACTAGCCCACCCCAAGTCTGAGGTGTCCCTGACCCTAGGAAGTTGGGAACAGCATGGAAACTTCTGTCCCTGGCAAACCCAGGGCATTTCCTGGTGTTCCCACTGGTAACCATCTCCATTCTAGAGAGGTCGCACCTACATGGGGAGGAGAACTTTGGGGACCAATGGCCTTCCTGGGAATTTAATGCAAAAGATGCTCTTTTAAATGGACAAACTGCTTCATAGAGTACTTCATACCCATTCTTCTTCCTTTCATTTCCTCTTCTTTTTCTGATGTGCACGGAGTGTCATAGAAAGCATCTGGTGAGAATGGCCCCTTTCCATTTTGATCACCTTTGTATTTCCAGAACCCAGTACAGAACCTGGGTATTACAGTCACTTGGCAAGCATGTGGTGAACGAATGAAAGATCTCTAAATCCTGATTTCAAGTCAGAAAATTCAACTACTATTCTCTGCTCCTTAAGTGGGCTGTGTGGTCCTGGCAAGTCACTTAAACCCCCAGAGTCTCAGAATTTTCATCTGAGAAACAAAAATAAAAATAATACTGCAGTAATTTCCGACACCAACTGCAATGCAAGTACTGGCACTAACTGTCTGGAATCAGGCCTGACTCCACAGGTTACAGACACAGTCCTCACAAGGCTGCCCTCACTTCAGGCACCAGTCACAAGTTTAGGGGTTTCCAGGCCACCTACACTTCTGATCAGATTTGAGAGTTGCTACCACCCCTGCAGGTCTGATAATTCACCAGGAAGGCTCAGAACTCAGGAAAATATTACACTTACAATTAGCATGTTGTTATAGCAAAAAAGAGTACAAGTCAGGAGCAACCAAAAGAAGAGGTGCATAAGGCAAGGCCTGGAAGGGTCTCAAGTGCCCATGGAGTCAGGACAAGTCAACCTCCAGCACACTGGGGTTTATCACCACTCAGGGCGGCTCACCCCAGCTTCAGTGTCTAACAAGGGTCTCATTACATAGGCACGATTCCATGCCCATGTGGTTGAATTCAACCCTCAGCCCCCTCCCCTTCCTGGAAGTCAAATCCTCAACCCTCTCATCCCATGGTTGATCTTTTTAGTGTGGCTGCTCCATTAGCATAAACTATCAGGTATGATAGGCCGAAGGGAACCCTTTTGGAAGCCAAATTCTTTACTTCACAAATACCTGCTCCTAGTACTGTTCTTAGGCAATAACGAGATAGCATATATAAACTCCTTGCACCATGGCTGGCCTGTATCCTTGCTCTGTAATTTTCATTTGCTGAATCTGAAATCTCCACTTGCTGATAATCTCAGACACAGATGACCAGATGAATGAAGGAGGACAGATTACCTGAAATAAGAGCTGAGGAGCCTCTGTTACTTTTTCTCATACATTTGACAATGGGCCAGGACCGAAGCCTCCTTGACTTCTCCATGAAGCATTTACAGTCAGCATTCACGGCATGCAGGATTTATACTTTGACATGCATTCTTAAAATAAAGCCTGTGACCTTTTGTAAATGGGAAATCTCAGAAGAAGCCCAGAAACATTACCAAGGAATACAATATTTGTTTGTAGAATTTACAGACTTATAATAACTCTCCACGCAAGTAGCACATGTTTTAAAACCCGGGAGGAAGACATCACAGACACACACATCCAAACACACTCAAGATGAACTTAGTGTGCCCTCCCTTCTCTGATCAAAAAGTCTACCAGAAAGTTATTCTCTGTGCCTACAGGCCAGGGAGGATACAAGGAACTTTGTACACAATCCTTGACCTCGGAAAATGTATATAATGTATAAGATGAAAATGCTATAGTAAAACTAAGAAAAGACGAGTGTTCACCATTGAGATGACAATTTCCTGACCATCCAATCAAAAGTGGCCTCCTGGGAGTGAATGTAGCTCAGTGGTTGAGCGCCTGCTTCCCATGTATGAGGTCCCAGGTTCAATCCCTGGTACCTCCTTAAAAAAAAAAAAAGTGACCTCCTCTGCCTGACTTTCTAGCTCATCAGGCCATTTCTTTCCTTCTTTTATTTATTTAACTATCTGGCTTGCTTTCCTTAGTTTTTCTCCATAGAAGGAGAGATCTTTTCTATGTCATTCATAGTAACTATCTACTGATACATAATACATAACATATTTATGCTGAACTCATGTATTCTTTGTTCTTAAATCTATCACCCAACCCATGGATCCTAAGTAAGGTAGCAGATAAGACCAAATCAGAAATATGCTTGAAACCTTCAGCAAGAAATCGTTCATTTCTCTTTGCATGTTCTTATCGCTATCAATTAATATAATTTCAAAAACATTAATGAGGACAACCAGCAAGATGGCGGCAGAGTAAAGAGCTCCAAGAATCAGCTCCTGCTATGGGGCAGTTGGTGATCACCCACAACTAACTAGAGCACTTATTTGGGGGCTGCAGAAGACCAGAAGTGCATCCAGCAACATCCTTGAAAGAAAGGAAGGAGGAGACGACCCATCTGCACAGAAGATTCCTAAGTAGAGCCCTCCAAGCC
>JAQZBX010066843.1:0-16046 GCA_029593785.1 Cabassous unicinctus
ACTGGGACCTCGTATGTGGGAAGTTGGCACTCAACCACTGAGCCACATCATCTCCCCTGAGTTTTTTGTTTGTTTGTTTGTTTGCTTGCTTGTTGTTTGTTTTTCTGTTCTTAGGAGGCACCGGGCACCAAACCTGAGACCTCCCATGGGGGAAGCAGGTGCTCAACCACTTGAGCCACATCCGCTCCCCAACGTTTATTCTTTGTATCAATTGCCAATCTAAAACTTTTAAATGGTTCCCACTTCTCTACAGGACAAAGTCAAATTCATTAACCCAGTATTTAAAGTGACATATAAAATGGACCTAATTTAAAAATCTTTAGTCCCTCCATTTCATCACTCGAATTCTCCACTAAGCTAAACTGATTGCCTTACTGTTTCCCCCACATACCTCTTTGAACTTTCTAACCACTGTCTTTTTTCACCCTAGCTTGCCATATCCCTCCCTTTTCTTTCCCAAATTCTTTCCATAAATCCAAGTTCAGCTAAAACTCACCTTTTCCTTGAAATTATCTCAAACCACTGCAGTCGGTTTTTTAAAAATTGTGTGTACCACTCATCTGCCGCTTACCATATTTCAAGTGATTGCTGATTTTATGTCCATGTTTATACATCTTACCTCTTCAATGAGACTTTAAGATTCTTGAGAGCAGAAACCTTTCTTTGTATCCTTCCAAAGCCTAACATTTTTTTTTCACATAATAGTTTCCAATGAATAAGAAAAAAATTCAGAAGAGGTTGTAGGTGAAAGACTGTGCTTCAGAAATGTACTACAGAGGTGAACATAGTAGGCTTCTGAGGCAATAAAGTACTTTTGAACTAAATAATAATGAAAATATAACATTAAATCTTGAAGGATGTTGCTAAAGCCTGCTTATAGGGAAATGTATAGCCTTAAATGAATACACTACAAGATAAGAAAGGCTGAAAAGCAATGAGCTAAGCATCTATTTTTAGAAGTTAAGAGAGTAGTAAATTAAAACCAAAGGACATGTATTTTATTTATTTTTTAAACTACCATTATTATTTCATCTTCCTAATTTTATTTGGTTATTTTGTTGGTTTCATTTTTGAAGAAGTTTTAGATTACAGAAGGGTCACAACTGTGGCAGGGAAGGATCAGTGGTGTGGAGTGTCAGTGATGGGGGATGCATAGGAGGAGGTTTACCTGGGGCATACCGCTAAGGCATATGAATGTGTTCTTTGTGGGGCATTGTCACAGTGGGTGGAGATTCACACAATAACCGAAAGAATATCAAATTCCCATCCTGGGGAGCTCTGCCACATTCTCTAATGGGACAGCAAGAATCCCCCGAGTACAGGGGCAGTGCCTAGTAAAGAAGGATGGACCATTGGGATGGGCCCTTGATATTGATAGCTGTACTTATGAACCTTTCCTTTGAAATTGAAACTTAGCCTGTTATTATATGTTGCCTAAGAGTTACCTCCTGAGAGCCTCCTTGTTGCTCAAAGGTGGCCTCTCTCTAAGCCAAACTCAGCATTACCTTCCCCACCAGCGTGGGACATGACACCTGGGGATTAGCCTCCTTGGCACCAGCTAGCAATGCACATGGAAAAAGCCCTTGACCAAAAGGGTAAAGAGTAAATACAAATGAGTTTTTATGGCTAAGAGATTTCAAAGTGAGTCGGGAGGTCATTCCAGAGATTACCCTTATGCACATCTCAACAGGATCTCATTGACTGCCACAGTAAATATTGCCTCAAATAGTGGAGCTCCTGAGGGCTCTAGAGACATCCAGACGCTATAGGCAAGGCAGACAGCTCAGAAGTTTGGTGCCCTGCCAGTGGGCCCTACTTTGGAATTTACGCTCCCCAGTGAGACAGAGTTGGACTCATTTGTAGTTTCCCTACACATGGCTCTTCTGCCCCTTCTATTTGAACCTATAGTTAGTACTAGACTTGATAGGAGTATGTCAAAGAGACTTAAATCTTTGGGTTGTCCATGTGCCAGTTAGGTCCTGAATCTCAACAGAGTTGCAACACCTACTCTCCAGTTTGTTGGACTCACCCAGGACAAATATCAAGGAGATGATGATGGACAACACCCATCTCAAGGAACAGAGAGAGTCTGTAGGTGCAAGCAAGATAGTTACATGCATCAGCCCCATGGGATCTAAGTCCCCTCTCAATTAGAGGCGGAGTGGGCATCACCATCCCAGATACTCAGGATTGGGGAATGAACGATGGACTATAGTAGACTTATGGTTATTCTACTATAGACTTACTGTGATTCTAGCAATGGAAAAATTTTTATCACTGATGTGGAGGCAGTGGCAACTGGAGGTTCTGAGGGGAGAAAGAGGGAAAAAGAGGTGTAATATGGGGGCATTTCTGGGACATTGGAATTGTCCTGTATGATGTTGCAATGATGGATACAGGCCATTATATATTTTGTCATAACTTACAAAATTGTGTGGGACAGAGTGTAAACTATACTGTAAACTATAATCCATGCTTAGTGGCAGTGCTCCAATATGTGTTCATCAATTGTAACAAATGTACCACACTAATAAAGGACTTTGTTAATGTGGGAAAGTGTGGGAGGGATAGAGAGTGGGGCATGTGGGAATCCCCTATATTTTTTATGTAACATTTATGTAATCTAAAGTATTTTTTAAAAAATAAAAAGTATTAAAAACAAAACAACAACAAAAAACACTTAGAATTTTAAAATAAATAAATAAATAAAACCAAAGGATGAAAGAAAAAAATAATGAAGAAATTATTTAAAAGAGAAAAGCATAAAATAAAAAGCTTCTAAAAGTTAAAATTTGTTTATCTGAAGACTAATAAAATTGATTAAAGTCACAGCAAGACTAATCTGGAAAATGAGAGCAGGCAAAATAGCTAATATCAGGAATGAAAAAGACATCTTACAGATTTTACAGAGAGTATAAAAAATCACAAGAAGATTTATAGAAATTGTTATACCAACAAATTTGAAAAAAATGAAATGGATACAAGGATAGATTCTTAGGTAAATTCAAAATAGTATCCTTCCAAATTAGAAAATCTTCACTATTCTATCATTATTAAATAAATTGAATCCATAATTTAAAACCATCCCACAAAGGAAACTCCAATCCAACATAGCTTTACTGATAAATTCTTATAAACATTAAAGAAGAAATAATGTCAATCTTACAATAAACTCTTCCAGAGAATATAAAAAGAGAAAATAAGACCATACTTGTTTCATGAGCCAGTGTAACTTTGGTGTTTTATTTTTTATTTCTTTTTTTAACTTTTCATTTTGAGATATAGAAAAGTTGCAAAAATAACAGAAATTTCACAAATAACCTTCATCCAGCCCCCCTTAAAGTTAACACCTAATACAATGATCACAATGAGGAAATTAACATTGGTACTTGTTGGTTTGTTTGTTTGTTTGTGGTACAGGAACTGGGGATTGAACCAGGGACCTCATATGCAGGAAGCCAGCGCTCAACTACTGAGCCACATCAGCTCCCCTGAGTTGGTTTTTTAGTTTGTTTTGCTTGTTGTTTGTTTTTTGTTTTTGTTTTTAGGAGGCATCAGGAACCGAACCCGGGACCTCCCTTGTGGAAGTAGGCACTCAATGGCATCTGCTCCCCAAAATTGGTACTTTTAAACTACAGGCATTTTTTGTATTTCAGCAGTTTCCCACCTCCTGCCTTTTCTTTTTTTCCTTTCCAATTCCTGGATCTAATTCAGGATCCCACATGACATTTCGTTGTTGTGTCTCCTTGGTCTCATTCAATCTGTAACAGTTCTTCAGTCTTTCCTTGTCTTTCATGAACTTGACACTTTTGATGAGTTATTTACTAGAATATCTTTGGATTGGTCTGATGATTTTTCATGATTAGATTAAGGTTACGCATTTTTGGCAAGAATGCTACAGAAGTGATATTGTATTCTTGCATTATATCATGTCAGGGGGTGCATGATGTTATGATCTCTAATTACTGGTGAAGTTAACCTTGATCACTTGATTAAGGTAGTATCTTCCAGATTTCTCAATTATAAATTTCTACTTTCCCCTTTATAATTGGTAAATATCTTGGAGATACTATGCAAATATCCTGACTCTTCTCAAACTTTTGCCCACTGGTAAAATGATGTGTTACATGTTTATGCAAAAAATTATAAACCATAATTCAGAAAATTTAAAGAATGCATCAAAAGAACCCAGGATTAAAGATGTCAGTTCCTCAGTTGGTCTATAGATTCAATCTCAGTTAAACTTTTTACAGATATTTCGATGGAAATTTACAAGTTGATTCTCAAATTTAGATGGAAAAACAAAGGGCCAAGAATAGCTAAGATGCTCTTGAAGAAGACAAACAAGGGGGAAAGCTTGCTCTACTAGATATCAAGACATAGTAAAAAGCTAGAGTAATTTATATGATGTGGTAATTGGTAAATGGAACAGTAGATAAAAGGCACAGAAACAGACTTATTCCTTTATGACTTAATTTTTGACAAAGATTGTCTTTTCAATGAATGGTGCTAGAGCATTTCATAGCCATTTGGAATAAATGACACTGCCTATCAGATATAAAAATCAATTCCAGGTAGCTTACAAATCTATATTTATGTATAGGTACAAAAATATTCATGGTAGCGTTATTCATAATAAACCCAAACCAGAAACACCCTAACTGACAATCGACATTAGAATAGATAAATATATCGCAATGAATTATATACTGCAATAAAAAGGAACAAACTACAGCTGTATGCAATGTGGATGAATCCCATATACATACTATTGAATTTGAAAAGCCAGATGTAAAAGAACATATCTTGTATAATTCCATTTATATAAAGTTCAAAAACAGGTCAAATGAATGATAGTAGTAGAAATAAGAATTGTATCAGTTAGGATTCAATCAGGGAAGCAGAACCACTTTGAGTGACATAGAGTAAGGAAATTACTATAGAGATCAGAGCTTATGCAAGTGTGATAGCTGGTCAAGAAGTCAATGGGAGGATGTTGCCCCTGAGTTTGGTGATGGGCCTGAAGTGGCTGTGGGTCTACAGCACTGGGAGTCAGAAAGGAAAGTTGAATATAAGGAGGGGTAGAACAAAGTGAGACTGGAACCTTCAAGGACAAACTGGAGTTCATGAAGACAAACTGTTATCCTATTTGTCTCTTACTCCTTTCAACCTTCATGACAGTGGTGACCTGCAGAAGTTCCTTTCACCATGTAGCTGCACATACACCTGGCCAAGGCCTGGGAGAAGCTGAAGGATGCCTGGTGGAGGTGAAGAAGCTGTAGGCCTGGCTGCTCCCCATGCCAACAAGAGGAGCCAGCAGATCAGGGTCAAAGTACATGGGCTGCCCTAGTGCCTAGTGCCCTACAGAGACCTTCTGCGTGCAATGGCTATTGATCTATTCCTGTCCTCCAAATCTTGAGCTAATTTCTCTTGCAGCCAACCCTAACCTAAAATTATACAGAGGATTCTGGGAAATGTAGTCTGGCTTAGCCATATTGTCATAGTACAAATCACCACAAGAGTGGCTTGCCTTAGGAAAGGAAAAGAGAGGGAGATTGAGAAAAGGCTGAAGAGGGAATCTGGCATGCTGGCAATACTCACTTTTTTGGCCTGGGTGGTTGTTACATGGTGTTTACTTTGTGAAAATTCATTTAGCAGAACATTTAAGCTTTGTACATTTTTCTGTTCATATGTTACACCTACACATACATACACACAAATAAAATTTTGAAAGGCTTTGAAGTAGAAAAGGCATGAGTTTTATTACTGATTTTGCCAATTTCTAGCTTTATCACCATGGGCAAATTATGTGGTTTTGTTACTAGAAATATGCGGATAATAATACTTCCTTCCTCTAAGGTTTTTGTGAGCATTAAATGAGGTGATTAGCACTGCACCTGGCATATAACAACCATACAAAAAAGTTTGCTTTCATCATTTTTCTAAAATTACTAGATTATGTTGCATTATATATATATATATATATTATTTTGTACACGTAATAATGGAAAATATAAACAAACGAAAGCTAAAAAGTAAGTACATATGAATAAATATATACATTTCTCAATTAAATGTTCCGGATACGTATAAAAATTTTTTTGAATCAAACAATATGTTACACAATATATTTGGTTCATAGTTATGCATTCATACAGTATTTGTCCTTTTGTGTCTGGCTTGCTTTGCTCAACATAATGTCCTCCAGGTTCATCCATGTTGTCATATGCTTTACAGCTTCATTTCTTCTTACAGTGTTGCATTATATTTTGCATGTGATAATACATAAAAGTATAATGGCATATATGTAATAGCAACTTTTTTGAGTCCTTCATGTTTCAGGCAGATATAAGCAATTTTCATTTATTACGTCTAACCTTCATAGGATTCCTTTGAAGAGGCTTCTGTTATTACTCCAATATACAGATGAGTAAACTGAACCTAAGAGGCTGAATAAGTGTTCCAATGTCAATTGTAAGTGGTACGGCCAAGGATTCAAATCCAGAGCTCACATGCTTAGTAGGTGGGTTTGAGCTGATTTTGTAAAAATATTTAGGGAACTTAGAAAAATTAACTTTGGATTTAAGGCTCTTTTTGTGTGGTTAAAATATCTGTTTCCTGAAAATTTAAGTTTCAATGGGAAAAGAATGTAGTTTGGGTTGTGGGTCAAGTTCACAGTATCTGGTGAATGAAGAAGGAATGATGTCACAGTGAAGCTTACTGTATTCAGGAAAAAAAAAATTCCTCTTTTCCCAGAATATTTGCTAGGGAAAGGTAGAAGGAAAAGGGGAAACTACCCACACAAATTTTCTGCTGGCTTACATTTGATATTCTATTACCATGTCTAAAAGATGATTTATAGCAATAACATTTGGTATTAGAAATGCATTTGTAGTCAACTTTTAATGATTCAAGGAACATAGACAGAAACATGTAATTTAAAAATTATTTCTACTTGGCCTTGAAAACTGGTCTGTAATTATTTCACAATAGATTCACTTTGTAAATTACTTTTTTGGGAGGGGAATAACATTCTTTTTGGTACTTACAGCAACTTAATGAAGATTAAATAAACTTGATGAGCTGAGTAAGAGTTGATTTATTTAGGCATGTGGACTACATATCTGAAAGGAAACTTGACAGTGAACTTTGCTGTTTTTCATTTGGTTGGTGTACCATGAAATCTATCTTGGTTCTCTCTGGAAGCATCTTCCTGCCTCCTACTCCAGGGATAGGGTGAGGTGTCAATCTGCGTCTAAGAAGCAGGGGCTCTGAGTAAGGAGACAGGAAGTCTCCCATCACATAATCATTCTTAATAACCTCTATTCTACTCCCTACTCCTCAAATTATCCAGAAGTACTAGCCTCACTGGTTTAATCATAAAAATATATGTATATATTTTCATATATATTTTAAACACAAATGTTAGCATATCATATATACTAGATTGCATCTTTTTTTTAGCTTAACATTTGTCTAGGTGATCCATCTCTATCAGTACATAGAAGCTATCTCATTCTTTTTGAAGGCTGAAGAGTCTTTCAGAGCATTTTAATGTATGAATTATCATTTAACCAGAGACCTTATTAGTGAACATTTTGTTTAGGTTGATCTTTTACTATAACAAACAATACTGAATGAATATCTCTGAACACATTCTGTTTTACCTATACTGAATATTTTGTGCTGTAAATTCCTAAAAATGGAATTGCTGTATCAAAGTGTAATTGAAATAATGAAATTGACTTATCTGTGAATATGTTCTACCGTTCTTCTCACGAACAGAAATAGCCTTCATATCCTAGTCTCTATCTGCAGTTAGACCTGGCCGTGTCCATAAATTCTCTCCAAGGGACTGTAAGTGAAAGTGATGTGTGTGACTTTCAGGCCCTCCCTATAAAAAGTTTCCTCAACAATTTCTCCAAACTCTTACTTCTTCTGCTGGCTGGATGCAGACAATGGTGGAGTCCCAAGGGACTGCAGAGACACAAGATGGAAGAAGTCTGGGTCTTTTAGTCATGGTATAGAGAAGAGCTTCTGCTGATGAAGAACATCTACCCTATATTGTACATGAGTGAGGAATAAATTTTAATTTTAATACAGCCATTATCACTGGGACACACTTGTTATAGCAGTTCAGCCTACTCTAAATGAAGCACCTCCTATTTCTATTTTTTTGGGAGGTTTAGTTTCAATCAACAATGGGTGTTGAATTATATAAAATTACTTTTCAGCAGCAAGGAGAATGATTAAATCCTGTTTTTCTTTGTTATATTAATATTGTGATTTTTATTAATATGCTTTTTTATATGAAACCTTACTTGCATTTCTGGAATATTCTGCAGTTGGATATGGTATATTATTTTAAAATGCTATGGATTCTGCCTACTAATTTTTTAATTTTTCCATTGATATTCATAAATGAGATTAGTCAATAATTTTTCTTTCATTGTTGTTCTTTTCAGGTTTTGGTATTAGTGCTGCACTGATTTCATAAAATGAATTTAAAGAGTTGCCTTCTGTGATAGACAGCTCCTAAGATGGCCCACTTGCTAGTATCCTTGCTCTTCTGTAATCCCCAGTCCTTGAGTGTTTGTGGGACATATTGACTCATTTGTAATGAATAGAACATGGCAGAAGTAATGGATGTCACTTTCAAGATTAGGTTATAAGAAGACTGTGGCTTCTGTCTTGCATGTACTTTCTTGTCCTCTCTCAGTTTGCTTGTATCAGGGGAAGCTAGATCCTATGTCATGAGGCAGCCCTGTGGAGATGCCAACCAGAGTGAGCTTAGAGTAGATCTTTTTGAAGCCTGCCCAAAACCATGTGAATGATCTTGGAAGTAGATGCACCTCCAGTTGAGCCTCAAGATGATTGTAGCCTGTACCAACATCTTGAATGCAGCCTCGTGAGAGATCCTGAGCCAGAACCACCCAGCTAAACCACTCCTACATTTCTGACCCATGGACAACGTGATATAATAAATTTTGTTGTTTTCAGCTTCTAAGTTTTGAAGTAATTTGTTATGCAGAAATAGATAACTAATACATCTTCCTTTAGTATATTCTGGATAAATTGAAGTAACACTGGAGTTACCTGTGTCTTAAAAGTTTGGTTAAATTCTGTTATGAAGACTTCTAAGTCTGATGATTTCTTATGGTTTTTGTTTTAGATAGTAAAGTTTACTAATCTTTCAGTTTATTGTTTGTAATATTATATTCTGACAGAGCCAGAATTAAAAGGCAACTTTTGAGTTGCCTCTATTTAAAACAAGTCATTTAATATAATTTAACTTCTTCCTCCCCACTCCACTTTTCTTGGTCTTTGTTAGTATTATCTTAGGCTTTAGATACAACATTGATATTAAATTTATATGTTGTAAATTATATTATTTTAAAAATTTAATAACTGCATTTAGTTTTTTTTAACTCTTTCCCAGGTTCTTTTTAAACACTTTTTTTAAAAAGAAGGTTTAGATTACATAAATGTTACATAAAAAGTATAGGAGATTCCCATATGCCCCACTCCCTCCCCCTTATTATTTTAAAAATAATAAGAATTTATTATTTTTATTATTATTATTATTAAAATTTAAAATAATAATAATAATAAGATATTTGAACATATACAAAAGTAGACAGACTGGTAGAATGAACCCCAATGTACCCATTCCTAGAGCCAGCAACGATGAAGCCAGGGCCAAGACTGTACCTTCCATACTCCCATCCACTCCCCATATTATTTAAAAGCAAATCCCAGATATCATATTTCATTCATAAATCTTTCAATATTTATCTCTAAAAGATAAGAACATTAAAAAATTTATAAAGACTATTACAACTAAAGAAATAATTCCTTAATATTATCAAACACTCAGTATTTAAAGTTCTGGCTATATCATAAAAGCATTTTTTTCCATTTCTATAATTTTGTCACTTCAATAATGTTATGTAAGTGGAATCATACAGTATGTAACTATTTTCATTTCCCAGCTGCTAAAACAAATACCATACAATGGGTTGGCTTAAACAACAGAATTTATTTGCTCATGGTTTTGAGGCTAGGAGAAGTCCAAAATCGTGTCAGCAAGGCGATGCTTTCTTCCCAAAGACTGGTGTTCTATGGCTGGCTGCCAGCAGTCCTTGGTCCTTAGCTTTTCTGTCACATGCCAATGCACATGGTGGCGACTTCTCCTTTCTCTTCCAGTTTCTCTTGACTTCCAGCCTCTTGTGGCTCCCATGGCTTGCTCTCTGCGGCCTTCTCTAGAAGGCCTCCAGTTTAGGATTAAAACCAATCCTGATCCATTTGGACCACAACTTAATCAAAGTAACCTCATCAGAAAGGTCCTATTTTCAATGGATTCATACCTACAGGAATGGATAAAGATTTAAGAATTGTATTTTTCTGGAGTATGTAAATTCAAGCCACCACAGTAACCTTTTGGGATTGGATTCTTTTACTCAGTATAATTCCCTTGATATTCATTTAAGTTGTGTGTCAATAGTTTGTTCCTTTTTTATTGCTGAGTAGCATTCCATGATATGGCGCTACCACAGTTTGTTTAACCATTCACCCTTTGAAGGGCCTCTGGGTTGTTTCCAGTTTTGGGCTATTACAAATAAAGCTGCTATTAATATTTGTGTTCAAGTTTTTCTGTGAACATAAGTTTTCATTTCTCTGAGATAAATGGCCAAAAGTACAGTTGCTGGGTTATAAGGTAACTGCATGTTTATTTATATCCAATCTTTACCTTTTAATTGGTATATTTATACCATTTACTTTTATGTAATTATTGATATGTGAAGGCCTAAGTCTGCCATTTTATTACTTGTTTTCTGTTTTTTCCTTGTTTCTTGATCTTCTATTTCTATTTTCTTGCCTTCATTTGGGTTACTTGTACACATTTTTAAGATTCCTCTTGATTTATTTATAGTTTTTTTTTTTAAGTATATGTTTTTATTTAGTTTACTTATTGGTTGTTCTGGTTATTTCACATTCTGCTGGCATCAACATTTACTACTTCTGGTGAGGTGTGGAAATCTTATTTTCATTTAGATCCTTTACCTTCCCCACATCTTAAACATCATATGGTATTATAATTTTTGTTTCAAACATCAAATATGATTTATAAACTTCATGAGGAGAAGAATAGTCTATTTCATCTATCCATATCTCTGATCTTCTGCTTTTCCATTTTTCTTCCTTCCTTCTTGATGTTCCAAGATTCCTTCTTTTACTACTATTTCCTTTCTGTTCAAGGGTAGGTCTGCTAGTGACAAATTCTATTACTTTGTCTTTATCTGAGACTGTCCTTTATTCTGCTTCATTCTTGTGGCAAGTATACAATACAGAATTTGTGTTTGATAGTCCTTTTCTTTCAGCACTTAAAAATTGTGCTGCTTCCTTCTGGTTTCCAAGGTTTAAGATGAGAAATTCATTGGCATTCAAATTGTTTTTCTTCCCAAGAGGTAAGATGCTGTTTCTCTCTGGATGCTTTCAAGATTTTTTTTCTTTGCCTTTAGATTTCAGACATTTAATTATGATGTATCTTTGTATTTATTCTATTTTGAGTACATTCAGCTTCTTTAATCTGTAAATTTATGAATTTCAGCAAATTTAAAAGTTTCAGCCATTATTTCTTTGACTACCTTTTGAGCACACTCTTCTTCCTCTCCTTCTGGGATATCAATGATATGAATGTTGGATCTTTTGTTGTGTTCCCACAGGTTCCTGAGGCATTGTTTATTTTTTTTAGCCTATTTTTTTTCTCTTGTACAGTTTGGGTACATTCTATAGATCTGTCCTCAAGGTCACTGATTTTATCCTCTGTCATTTCTACTTTACTATTGTAACCACCCAGTGAGAGTTTTGTTATTGTACTTTTTGGTTATATAATTTCCATTTTAAAAAAATAATTTTAATTGCTTTGCTGAGACTTTCTATATTTTCACATTTATCAAGACAATTTGTAATTGTTTGTTGAGGCATTTTTATGATGACCGCTTTAAAATCCTTGTCAGCTAATTCCAACATCTGATTCATCTTGGTGTTAGCATCAGTTCTCTTTTTTCATTCAGTTTATGATTTTCCTGGTTCTTGGAATTACAGGTGATTTTTTTTTATTGTATCCTATACATTTGGGCCATTATTTGAGGAGACTCTGAGTCCTACTTAAATCTTTTATCTTAGCAAGCAGTCATCCTGTTTAGGGTTAGCACATAGACATAGATCCTGGCCTTTTCTGTGGGTGCTGGTTCCAATGACAGTTTCATTTTCAGAGCCTTGTAGTGCCATTTTGGTCTGCTTGGTTGATCTGTGCTGCTGATCCCACTGATCTCTGCTGGTGCTGCCTGAAGTGGTGAAGATGCTTTCGTAGGCTCAACATCTCGGTGCCTCTAGGTGAACAAAGAGTGCCTCCGGCCCATGGGGACAAAGAGTGTTGCCTGGCCGAGTGTTTCTAGGTGGGAGAAGAGATTTTCCAGCCCATAAGGTTGAAAGGTTTCCTGGGCCATACTGCTCAGTGTGGTGGGACCCTGTTTGTCAGTGCTGCCTGGCTGCCTCGCGTCTCTTGCTGGGGGTGGTGAATGTCAAGGCCACAGAATGAAGAGGCTTCCAGGGTGAGCACTTGTGGGGGGCTTCCCCTTGCTACTCAGTTGCTAAACATTGCTACCCAATGTTCTGTGGGTTCAGGAAGTCTCAGGTCCAGTGTCAGTGGGTCTCCCATTTGATCCCCCTTGCATGTGCTGCTAGGCTTGCCTGTTGTTGTTGGAACTCCCAGATAACCCAGGGGGAAGAATGAGCTTTCTTGGACTGCCTTCTTTTATAGGTTGGGGTGTCTGGAAGTGTCAGATCTGGATTGCCTTCTACTGTAGAGTTGGGTCCACTCTGTCCTTCTGTTGTTCTTCTAGTTCTGAGGTCCCTAACCAGTCCATTTTCGTCTTCCCACCCTTTCAGAGTCTTCCAGACATAAGATAGAGTTGCCTTTCCTAGCCCTCTTTTCATTGGTTGGGGCCATGTGACTAGTTCAAGCCTATAAGTTGTGAGTGGACTTGCCAATAGGAAAGTTCAAGATAGACACTTCTCTATCATCCTGAATCTCTGAGTAACAGTAATCATCAGATTACCCCCAGTCCCCTAGGATGGTTAAATGTGAGCAAGGAGTAACCTTTGCTGTTTTAAGCCACAAGGTTTTGGGGATGTTTGTAACTATAGCTTTACTTGGTTTATCCTCTCTGATATAACATTAAATAATATTTTCAAGAGGGGTATATTGTTGATATATATTTTTAAACCTTGCATATTTGAAAATGGCTTTCCAATAGGAGAGACAAGTTAGCTGGGAAAGAAAATGTTTGGATGTCACTCTTTTCCATTCAAACTTTATAAATATTTGTCCACTTTCTTCTGATATTTACTATTACATAGAAGAACTATTAGCTTACACGTTGTAAAAATTTTCTCTGAATTCTTATGGCAATTTTTCTTGAAAAATTCATTAGTTTTTTATTTTGTGTGGCATATGATGAATCTTTTCAACATGCATATATGGGTCACAAAATTGTTCTCATTCTAGCTTTGGTTATTACTCCATTCATTTATTCATCTACCTATTTAGTATCATGTATTAATAAACATGTATTAAGCACCTACTATGTGACAGGAACTGTGCTACATCTGAGGATACAATGGTGAACACATCATATGATTTTTTAAAAATGTTTAAAATATTTTAACAGCTTTATTGATATAATTTATATAACATAAAATTAACCATTTTAAAGGTAATGATTTTCAGCAAATTTAGAGTTCTGAAAGCATAACCACAATCCTATGATAGAGCATTTCCTCACCCCAAAAAAGATCTCTTGTGTGCATTTGCAGTCACTCCCCATTCCCACCCACCCCTAGCCCTAGGCAGCCATGAATGTAATTTCTATCACTATAGATTTTTCTTTTCTGAACATTTCCTATAAGTGGAGTCATATACAAAAGTGATGTTTTGTATCTGGCTTCCTTCATTTAGTGTACTGTTTTTGAAGTTCATCTATGTTGTGGCATTCATTCCTTTTTATAACTATGGCTGAATAATATTCCATTCTATGGATATACTACATTTTATTTATCTATTTGTCAGCTGATGGATATTTGGGTTGTTTCCACTTTTTGGCTATTATGATAATTCTGCTACAAACATATGTGTGGATATATGTTTTCATTCTCGTGGATATATGTAGCTAAGAGTGGAATTGCTGGGCAATTGTAGAGTGTATCAGTCTGATAGATTATTACAAATTATTAGTTAACTGTGGGGGACTAACCTCATGACTTTGTTTTCAGTTTGGCATTTATTTTAAACTATAAGCACATATATTCTTAAAGATAAATGTATATTTGTGTCTGTATACCTGCACGCACACGCACACACACACACACACACACACAAACACACCAGAGAACCTCTGGAGTAGTTTCAATAAAACCTGCATCACTGCAGAGGTACTCATGGAGTGCCTTCAATAAAAAAGTCACTGCGTGTTCCGCGATAACATTGAACAGACTCCAGACAGCCTCTTATCTTAGATATACAATAACGTTGGCATAACTCAAGCCTAAAGGAGAAGTCAAAGCATTAGGTAACAGTAGCAACAGTAGCATGTGAGTGAAGTAATAACTCTCCTGGAGGATAACCCAGGATGGGTTTTATTGAATTCAGTTTATTTAGCTGGGATAAATCCAGATAGGCATCTCATTTACAAGAATGTGCTAGCAAGAGGGCAGGTTATTACAAGTACATTTAGAAGATAAGCAATAGAAAATCGAATAAAATCAGAGATCAGGAAGGGAGCAGAAGTGGTTCCTGGTTCAGCTTCTTGCCTTGGATAGGTCTATAGCTAATACAACTAAGAAAAATAATAATTGCCCTCTCAGACATCTGCAGGGATAAATGGTCGATAAACTCTTTTAAGAATCTGCTGAATTACCCTTACTGACAAGCTTTTTAAAATGTCTAGTTTAAGTTCATTTTGCAATTTAAGTGCATTTTTGTTTCTCTGCTCTTTGGAGAATTCAAATAATTATTCAATCTTTCTTCATAATAATCTACTAAAAAGTGTGGCAATAGTTATCATTCCTGTACCTTCTCCAGCCCTCCAACCCAGGTGACCAACTGTAACTCATTGAATTGATGCTATTTTTCTTCCCCTTTAATCATTATTTCTCTGCTTTTCTCTGGACATTTTCCAGGGTTGTTGTTTCCCTCCCTCCCTCCTTCCTTCCCTCTCTTCCAAATTGAAATCCAACAAATGCTTACTTGCTTATTTCTATATGTGAAGCTTGCTGCAGTGCTAGGTACTGCTGCAGTGGGTGGGTAAATGCATGGGCTTTACCCATTGGAATAAATCTGGTGGTCTTGATCAAGATTTGTCCAAGAGATCACATCAACCATACGACTAATGAAAACTTTTGCTCGACTATTCTTCTAGTTGGTGGTTTTGGCTCCAGATTTGTCTTTTATGACACAGGAGAGTTGTGTCTCAGCTGAGTTATCTTTGAAGTAGAATTCCATGCACTGAGGACTATATTTTATTAACTGATAAATATTGATCAGTTGGGGATGTGCCTCTCCATTCAGGAACCTGCTGACAATGTCTTGTTCTCATGGTTTCCTGAAGGTCTTCCACCCACCAATCTGTGCTCAGGCCATCACCCTACCCCCCACCTTTAAGCCCCATGGGCTTAGAGTGTTTCTCAGGGTTTACCCATTGCCTTCACTCACAGGCGTGGTTTCCAATGCATCCTGAGTAAGTGTCCGTGTGTGTGCGTGTGTGTATGTGTGTGTATGTGTATTAGTCAGCCAAAGGGGTGCTAATGAGAAACACCAAAAATGGGTTGGTCTTTATAAAGGGTATTTATTTGGGGTAGAAGTCCACAGATACCAGGCCATAAAGCATTAAGTTTCTTCTCTCACCACAGTCCATTGCCACGTGTTAGAGCAAGACAGCTGCCGGCGTTTGCCAGGGTTCAGGCTTCTGGGGTTCCTCTCTTCC
>JAQZBX010066844.1:0-16043 GCA_029593785.1 Cabassous unicinctus
CCCATTTAATCATTTTCAAATATACATACAGTGGTGTTAATAATATTCACAATGTTGGATAATCATCACCACCATCCACTACCATATTTTTTCTGTTATCCAAAACAGAAACTATATACCAAATAAGTATTAACTCCACATTACCTACACCCACCTCAGCCCCAGGTAAATTGCATTCTAGTTTCTAACACTCTGAATTTGTGTATTCTTATTATTTCATAGAAGTGAGAACATAATGTGTTTGTCCTTTTTTGTCTGGCTTATTGCATGCACAAAATGTCTTCAAGGTCCATATATATTGTAGCAGTCATCAGCACTTGATTCCTTTTTTACAGTTGAATAAAATTCCATTTTATCTTTATTAATAAGGATTATCCAGAAAACAGAACCATGTTTTATGTATACATAAAGAGAACCCAGTTATGTATACATATAATGTAAATGACACTTATTGTAAAAATTATTTCTTGTTACTGTGAATATGTGCAAGACATAATTCTGTACAGCAGGCAGCAAGCTGTGCAATCTGATTAAAGTTCTTGATGAATTCCCCAGGAGAAGGTTGCTTGTAGAAATAGAGATGGAAATTCTTCTTTCTGACTTCTGAAATCATCCTCCGTTCTCTCTTTCAGGCTTTCAACTGATTAGATGAGACTTCTTTCTTTCTTGAAGAAAATCTTCTTATTGATTGGAGATATAATAAGCCATAGATGCAATCAACTTAAGGATGGTTTAAATCCATGAAATATCCTCACAGTAATGAGCAGGACAGTGCTTGCTTGAACAAACAATTGGACACCATAAACTAGCTAAGTTGACACATTAACTTAACCATCACATATTTATATTCTGCATTTTGTTTATCTATTGATTAGTTGATGAATACTTGGGTTGCTTCCAACTTTTAACAATCATGAATAATGTTATTTTGAACATCACAGTGCAAATATCTGATTGAATCCCTATTTTCATTGAGGTATTGACCTACAAGTGGGATTACTTTCTGATAAACTGCCAAAATGTTTTCCATATTGGCTGCACCATTTTACATTCCCACCAAAAATGAACCAGTGTTCTTATTGGTACACATCCTCTCCAACATTTATTATTTTACATTTTTAGATAATACTCATTTGTCTTTGTGCATAATGCTGTTATATTCTGTGTTTTTTTGCATTCCCCTAATCATTTCATATGCTTATTTGTTGTTTAACTTCTTTGGAGTCTATTCAAGTCTTCTACAAAAAATTTAAAATTAGATTTTTTTATGTCTTCTGTTGTAGGTTTTCTTTATGTGTTCTGGATATTAAAACAGTATCTATAGGTTGTCATTTAACTTTCATGTAAATCCTTCAATGCACAAAAATCTTTTAATTTTAATGGGTTCCCAGTCATGTAATTTTCTTTCTTTACTTACTTATGCTTTTGGTGTAAAGTCTAAGAAACCATTGCCATAGTACACAAAGTCTTAAAGATGTTTCCCTAAGTTTTCTGCTAGGAGTTTTATAGCTTTAGACTTTATTTTTAGGTCCTAATTTTTAGTTAAGTATTGTGTATTAGTGTGTAGTACAGGAAACCACATCATTCTTTTGCCAATGGATAGATAGTTTTCTCAGCACAATTTATTAAAGAGAATATTCTTTCCCCATTGAATGAATATGATAACTTTGTCAAAAATCAGTTGGGAGAGTGAGTGTTTATTTCTGAAATATCAGTTTAATTCCATTCCATTCGGTTCCATTGGTCTATATGTCTGTCCTTCTGTCAGCATCATGCTGGTTTGATTGCAATTTTTGTTTCATTGCAAGTTTATAGAAGCAATGCTGATTTTTGTGTGTTAATCTTGTTACCCACTCCCCATTTTGTTGAATTTATTTATTAATGCTATGGATTTGTTGCAGATTTTCCAAGATTTTCTAGATATAGGATCAAATCTTTTGCAACTAATGTATGCTTTATACCTTCCTTTCCATATTGGATGCTTTTTTAATTTTTTTTTTTTTCTTAATTTTCTGGTTAGGTTTTCCAATACAATGTTGAGTAGTAGTGGTGACACTGCATACCCTTGTCTCATTCCTGATCTAGGGGGAAAGTTTTCAGACATTTAAGATTGTGTCTGATGTTAGCTATGTGTTTTTCTTATATGCCCTTTATTTTTCTATGGTAGTTTCCTTAAATGCCTAGATTTCCAAGTATTTTTTTATCTCAAGAAGGGTGCTGGATATTGTCTTGCAATTTTTTCCTGAGCTTTCTTAATGTGGTGTATATTCCCATTAAATTATTTTTCTAAGTTGTAAAAACTTTGCATACTTGGGATAAATCCCACTTGATCATCGTGTATATTTCTTTCAGTGTGCTCTTGGATTAATTTTACTAAAATATTGTTGAGTGTTTCTACATGTATATTCATAACAGATATCAATCTTTAATTTTCTTTTTTATGGCATTATTATCTGACTTTTCATTATACTGATGCTAGCCTCATAGAATGAATTAGGGTGTTATCCATCCTCTTGAATTTTTGGAAGAAATTGAACAGGACTCGTGTTAATTATTTTTGGATAGTTTGGAATAACTAATCAATGAATCTATCTGACTCTTGGATTTCTGTTGTTGTTGAGAGGACTTGTTTTTTCATTTTATTTTATTTTTTAAAGAAGCTGTAGATTCTCATCCACCTCTGGGTTTAATGTGCTATTCAGTCCCTAGATTATTCTCTAGCTTTCTGTCAATTGGCATTTACATCCCTAGACTACCATTTTCAGCCATTTACAAACCAGCTGTTAGCCACTATAATGTGTTACCATCAACTCTGTTCATTTCAACACTTTTAGAGTAAAGCTAATTAAAACTTCTACATACATTAAATATCAGTAGTACATCTCAGTCCCTCCTCTTATCTCCTTTAAGAATCTACCACCTACCATCATTTCTTGAAGATATTTTACTATATTTTCTTCTAGAAGCTTTATGGTTCTTGCTTTTATATTTAGGTTTTCAATTCATTTTGAGTTATTTTTTGTATAAGGTGAGAGATAGCTATACTCTTTCCTTCTTTTGCTATGGATATGCATTTTTCTTAGCACTCTTTGTTAAATGGAATGTTCTGCCTTAGCTAGGAGGGTTTGACAGGCTAGTAAAAAATTACTTGATCATAGATGCGAAGGTCTGTTTTTTAACCATCGATTCAGTTCCATTGGTCTATGTGTCTGTCTTTACGCCAGTACCATGCTGTGTTTTGACCATTGTAGCTAGGTAATATGACTTAAAGTCCAAAAATGAGAGTACTCCAACTTTTCTTTTTCATTTTAAGATGTTTCTGGCTATTCAAGACCCCTTACCCTTTCAAATAAATTTGACAATCATGTTTTCCATTTATTTAAAAAATGTGGATGGAATTTTTATTGGGATTTCATTGAATCTGTACATCAATTTGAGTAGAATTAACATCTTAACAATATTTAGTCTTCCAGTCCGTGATCATGGAATGTTCTTCCAATTATTTAGGTCTTTCTCTTTAGTTTAGTATTTATTCTGGGTGCAGTTTTTCTCTTTAGTTTAGGGCTTCATGCTCTTTCTCCCTTGCTGGTTGTATAGTAGGAGCCAAGGATGTAGTTGGTGAGATAAGCTGTGGAGACCCAAGGACCAATGAAACATCTCCCAACTTCCTCCTTTGTCAGGGGTAGGGACAGAGCCACAGCTGTGTAGAAAAATCCAAGCCATCCAGGCCTAGACTGTAGTTGCCCAGAGAGACTAATGAAGCTTCAGGCCCCTTTCTCCCCTGCCTGGGGCAGGGATCGAGCTGCAGGTGTGGGGACCAATCTATGCAGTGTAGGTCCAAGATGATCGCAGTTGCTCAGGTAGACTTCCCATTATTCAATCTGTGCCAGCTAAATGTACCTGCAGTTACCTGGATAAGCCGGTGCAGGGCCTTCCAGCTTCCTCTCTGCTAGAGGTGGGGCTGAAGCCTGCAGGACAATCTGCATGAAAGAAACAGGTCTCTACTCTCACTGTGATTTTCAGTCAGCCCAGTTTCCCCTCATGTTGGGGGTGGAGTCAAAATGGTGGCTACCAGCCTCTTTCTGACTTAGACACATTCAAACTTTAGCTGTTTTTAGGGTTATGCTTTAGCCAGGCAAATTTACTAATCAGTAGTTGAAATCGGTGGCCAACCATCTCCTCCTCCCGTATTTTGGGCAAATGGAGCTTCCAATTCTTGCCACAGAGTACCTCCTGGGGTGACTTGTACTGCCAATTTAGGAAGATCACTGGCTTCCACCGCATGGCCTGTTAATTTCCTGGAAAGGCTGGCATAGCTCCCCTCAGTTTCCTCCCTGCCCAAAGTGGACCTGGGGCTTAGGATACAGCTGCAATCCAATCTAGATGGAAAGAAGCCCATCCCTACCAGCACTGTGGTTTTCATTCAGCAGCACAGCCCCTCGTGTCAGGCACGGAGTTGAGATGGCGGTTACCGGCCTCTTTCTGAATTGGACAGGTTCAAACTTTAGCTGTTCTTAGGGTTATAATTTAGCCCGCTGAATTTACTAATCAGTAGCTGAAGTTGATGCCCAACAGTCTCTTCCTCTTCCATTTTTGGGAAAAGTAACTTCCAATTCCAGCCACATAACAGCTCCTGAGGCAGCTTGTGCATCCAGTGGAAGATGGGCACTGGCCTTCATGGTGTGGAGTGCTCTACTTAGGAATCTTGTCTGCATATGGGCCGTCTCCTCCTTCCATTCTTTCAAGGATGTTGCAGGATGCACTTCTGGGTCCTGGAACCCAGAAAAAATGTTCTAGATAGCTCTGGGTGATTACCAACTGCCCCATAACAGGAGCTGATTATAGGAGCTCTTTACTGTGCCGCCATTTTGCTGGTTGCCCTGTTTTCAGTATATTTTTTATTAAGCATTTGAAGGTTTACAGAAAACATTCTTCAGGGAAGAAAAAGGTATGTCTTTTGACTAATATAGCTTACCTCATACCAGGTACATTAATTAAAAATACACACTCAGAAATACCAATGTTGAACACCTGAAAAATATTTTATAAAATATCAAATTTTAGAGAGAAAGTAAAAGAAAGGAGAATCAGTAGACTATTAGATTTTTGGGACTAGAAACCAAAGGTTCTATATATTCAAATGTACAGAGGAAAATTCTTGAACTGTCAATCTACATACAATATAAATTATATATAAATCAAGAGATGTGAAAATTAAAGGCATATTTCCTCAGGCAAATATCTAGAAATGTAATTACTGATTTTTAAGAATGTTTCCTGAATATAAAACTGGCCAAAGTTGTCTTTCCCCAGGAAACAACTGTTTAGATGATTAAGATATGAAACTATTAATTTTAAAAAGTGCATTATGAAATCCTAATTTAAAGAAGTATAGAAAATGAAATTTGATGAATATAAACACATTTCAGACTTTTACTAGAATCAATACTTTTGGATAACATAAGGTTTGTGGTATTAATAAGCCACTTGCTTCTATAGTGAATAAAATATACTGGGCAATAATGAGCCTGTTTGGTACCTTGTGCTAGTTGCAGGTTGAAGGCTTAAGCTAAATGAGGGTAAGTTCCTTAATGCTGAATATTTTCTGGATATAGATTTTCAAGTACAAAGGTTGGTTTCCTGTTAATCAATTCTTAGATATTAAAAGGTTAATATATTACTTAGCCACCAAAATGTTATGTAAGCTTTTGGATACCAGAATGATAAAACTCTTTACATCTGTAGAGGGTAAGCTTTTTTTTTTGTTTTTAAGATTTATTTATTTTATTTTTTTTAATTTATTTATCCCCTTCTTCCCTGATGGCTCCCTCCTCTGTCTGCTCACTGTGTCTTTTCCTCCTCTCTGAGAGGCACCAGGACCTGAACCTGGGTCCTCCCAGGTGGGAAGCGATTACCCAACTGCCTGAGCCACATCAGATCTCTGCTGGATGTGGAGGTCTGCTGGTGGTGGCATCTGCTGGTTGCAGTCTCTGCTGGTTGTGGTATCTTCAGGTTGCAGTGGTTGCAGCACCTGCTCATCTTCTTTAGGAGACACCAGGAACAGAACCCTGGGCCTCCCATATGGGAGGTGGGTGCACAACTGCTTGAGCCACATCCACTCCCTAGGGTAAGCTTTTATTTCTCATTTGGTGGGAAAAGTGAATGACATAGCATAAACAATATCCAGTTACTGCAGGAAAAAATCATTGACATTGACTGTTATATCTCTGCTCAGTAACACCTTTTTTTTCATGTTGCAGAAAGCTTGAATAAATTGACTACTGCATACATTTTTTTATCCTTAGCTCATGAAGGAATGAAAAGCTTCCAAACCTTATCCTTGTTGAAGGCCAGTGTTTTAATTGCTCACATTTTCAATAAAATAAGCAACTACAAGATTTCCAAGATTACCAACAGCTTCAGTTCTTAATCCTTATCATGGCCTTAATTCCTCACTTGGCTCTATTTCAAATAACTCTATTTGTAAGACCAGACACTGTATAAGAGTGAGTGCTAAGAGAGCATTTTAAGCAGTAGGTTTCTGTAAACCAGTCTCTCAATATCTTCTTCCCTATTGGCAGTGACTGTACCCTGAAGTTCTCCCAATTGTACAAACATCTGCAGAAGTACTTGGTGAAAGAGGTGTGGTCTTATCCATATGATGTTCTAGGTTTTTTTTGCTTAAAATCATTCCAATCTTTTTTTACAACATTTTGTAAATTTGGAAAATCTTTTCAAAAATAATGCAAAAATCACACAATATAGTATTGAATATGAAAAACTAGACACATTGATGTATACTTCACATCACGGTGTAAACAACAAAAATGTACTGATAATAAAACTGAATATTTTGCAGGGATAGATGCAAATTTAAGTACATATCTCAAATATAGTTACACTTCTTTCAAATTTTGTTTCAAGATAGAGGCAATGGAAAAAAGATATTGTTTAGAAATCAGAGAATGTGTATATTTCTTTTATGATTTTCCTAACTCTAGTAATATATGTTAACTTCAAAATTCGTAGGATCAGAGTCATAAAGTAATTTGAAATAAGAGTAATCTCATAAACTTTTCAGTTATTTTTACATACACACTATTTCTGTTAATATGTCTTCAAACTCTGTTTAGAAATGCCCAATCATTGTCATCTTCTTTTATTCAACATCAAAAATTGTTCCAGATCTCCTATATAAGAAAGTCTGTATAAGCCAAGTTTTTTTAACTTTTTACATTTACCACCAATTCTCTACACTTATCATGACTAGGATGAGTGAGTTCTGATATATCTTGTTCTGTGACCAGATGACTTAGAAATTGTTGAAGCAACAAAACCAGTTAAGTTTCTAAGGTCTTCTGAAAATATTAATTCCAATGATATGAGATAAATTATGCCTATCACTCTATCATAGCAGTCTTCCATAAGACATGAAAGTGTTCTTTCTTTCTTCCTTTGCAGCATCATCCATAAAATAGTTATTTGATACAAAATCTATTTGATTCCATTTTCCTTTTATGAATTCATAGACAGATTTATCTTGCTGTCACTCTAGTTCATATTCTTACCATTTAAGAGTTTCTCAGAATATATCCCACCTGAAATGTGCCTGCCATAAAGCATCCTCTCTTCCAACAGAAATTATTCCCAATATTTATGAAGGGCTAACATTCTATCCAAATATCCACCCTGCATGCTCTTCTTTATTTTTTTTTAAATCTCTTCATTTAAAGTAACTATTTTGCCTACAATTACTCTATTTGTCATTGTTGAAGTATTTACAACCATAAACCAAATTTGTTTCAATCAAAACTATTTTTCAATGATTAGATCATTAATTAGTAGATATCTAATTTCCATACTTATAACTTTCATATATGAAAAACTGAGAATTAAAGAGTTATAAGTATGAATATGTTAGGTTTCATACAATGATTATTTTACTTATATACTTCACTTGTCATTGCAACATTACTATTATTTTTGTTATCATTTCTGTGAATAATAAAAATAATGTTGATTTTCCTACATTGGTTATATTCATATGCATTTTGCATTTTTTGCCAAATATTTAATGCAAATTGTTTTTAAATATTAACCATTGCAATTATATTTGACTTTTTCTATCATCCTCATTTTTTGTAAAAAAAAGAATTTCCTTCAAGAAAATAATTTATTAAACAGCAAAAGTAATACTCAGGGTGTTAGGTCCCGGTTCAATGAGGCTCGGAGACAGACCAAAGTTCAGGTGGAGAAGTTTAATAGATTACTGGCATGGCAGGGGTCTAAAGTAAGACTTCAGCCAGCCCTCCTAGGTTGGGAGTGCTGCTTTTGAGCTGGGAGAACTGGGTAGTTTTTCGAAGGGGCACATATACATGGTATGAAGGCATATGGTGGGAAATTACGAAGTTAGCTTTCTCAGTGTAGGAAGTGCTCTTTTGGGAACTGCCTGAATGCTTGGGAAGGAATGTTCAGTGGCCTTGTGGGGATGGTGATAAGCAAGGGCAAGAATGGGAACTCTGGTGTCTGAGCACATATGAACTCAGTGGTTAAGAGGTTACATTCTAACACAAGGACTAAGTTCATATTATTGAACTAAAGGGTAGGTTACTGGCCCAAACAAAACTTTCAGCTATTTTTATTTTCTTTATCAAAACTATGCTTTGTTATTGATCTTTAGAATTTTCCTAACTATTCTCCATCTTTTAAGATATTTGTCAAGTTTCCCTCTGCTAAATTTACCTTACGACTACTCCTCCATTGTGTATCATGATGATTGAATGAATAACTTTGGATATATGAGACAGTTCAGGGATTTTTCTATACTCCTTTTTACCTAAGGGGTATTTAGAAATTATATAATTCACAATTTTATATGTGTAAAACAACATAGTGAGTGGAATTCTTATTCCTCATCAACTGTTAAAGAGTTGAAATACAATGACGTTTTAAAGAATCTAGATGTAACATAGGTGGTTCCTTATATCCAACAAAAAAATGTCAGTTTTTTCATAGTAAAATCTGCACTGGATATCATGACCTTCCCTTTGAAATTTTAAGGACTATTTTTGTTTTTATGGAAAAATTTCCAAAAAATGTCAAACAAAATACTATTGCATATAAATTTCTTAGTTATTCTCTAGAATGTACTTCAAGATATATTTACTCATAGAGTTTTCACTAGTACACTTTCTACATAATTTTTGAATCATTATATTTTCAATCTTTTGAGTTTGGACTATCAAACTCAGAGATCTTCATTTTGCATATCAGCAAACCAGCAAACAAAAACAAAGCATATTCTTCAGCATAAATCATTATATAAAATGGATATATTTATGTGTGTTAATGTTCTTGACACTTATCATGCTCTTTCAGTGAATTCAAATTACTCATTTTAAAGAAACACATGAATTAATACATATATACCTGAGAAGTGAGATGACGAGTGTATCCCCTTTGACATGAATATGTTTTTACATTATTTAAAGAGACTTTACAAAATCCATGCTCCTATTTCTTACTTTACTAGTGAAATTCAAGGAGCTTCTTATCAGAGAGATTCATGTATACCCTAAATCTTATGAATCAGTATACCTCCACATTACGTAAATACTGTTATTCTTCAGGAAGTACCAGTATGGATCATTTCTCTGGGGAATTAGTAATTACATCCTGCAGAGGCCAGTTTTACTTCAACTACTGATTGGTCAGGTTTCTTTGGCTATGCACTTGAGATTACTTAAATTTGAAAAAGTGTTTATTAGCAATAAACTTAATAAAGGAGTGTTTAATATAAGGACAAAGAAACATTGGGCGATGGTTTCTACTTCATTGTAGACTCAATGAATTTTCAATTTTATGTCTAATTATAACGATATATTCCATTATAATATATCCAAGACATCATGCAACCCCTTATAAAATTATATTTTCTAATGTTTTACACTAATATTTTATCATGAGAAAAATTATATAATATGACAAAGCAATAATCACAGGAAAAGGAAATAATAATTGATCAGTAACTACTAAATGAAAGAAAAATATATTTTAGAAGGAATTTTACAAGGAAATCAAGTAAAAGACAAAGATGTGTGGCACAGAGTGTTCTCTTTACTAACCAAAAGATATTGAATGTAATCATTTCATAAGGAACTTATCCCTATATTAGGTGACCATCAGAATGTGAGAAACTACAACTCAGAATTTTTAGGAAATTAGCCAGTTTGTCTTTATTCTGAAAATTCTTATTAATAGCTGTCAATTTTAAAAGAATCATTATTTTGGGGAAGCTAAAAAAACCTCTGTGGATAGTCTAGGAAATGAGTTCAAAATAGAAGTGTTTTGTAACCCTGCAGGATTTCAACATAATCAGTGAAATTCAGCATGGAAAGATTTATTACTAGAAAAGAGACAAATCTATAGAAGGAGAAATCACTCAACTCAGTAAAGGATTTTTTGCTTTAACACATACAGTAAGCCACAAAAATTGTTTCACTGGGCCCCAGCAGATCTTTATTTGGTTTAATTTACCTATTTTAGCCAATTTATCATTATTCAGAAAATTCATATTAACAACTGCCAATCTGGAGAAAATCAGAACCTTGCATATGTTAAGAAGCTTGGGGACATCTAGGTAATTGTGGCTCAAAAATCAAGTCTCAACCTGAGCTGGCTGGGGCGGCGGACAGGGAGAGGAGGGCAGAAACAGCCTAGGCTGGGGAGCAGCGGCGACTCCGGGGGCTGGGGCCAGGGCTTTCCCGGCTTCGGTGAAGCCGTGGCGGGCCCCATCTTCCAGTGGCCGCCGGGGTTTGGTGTGATTGTTGCTGCCGTCGCCCCAGCTGCCATCTCCTCCTTCTCCTGGGCCTCAGTCTCTTCCTCGTCCTGTTGGGCTGAGCTGACTTCCTTGCCGCTGCTGCCTCCTCCTGGGCTGGGTCCAGGTTGTCTCATCCACTAGCGGAGGCTTTCTTGCAGCTGCCGCCTCCGCCTACTTATTCATCCTCTGGCACATTAGGCGGCGCGGACTCCTAGATGTCCAACCGAATGGTCTGCTGGGAAGGCATTCACCCTGGGAGCTGGTACACAGCCTCAGGACCTCAGCTGAATGCACAGCTGGAAGATTGGCTTTCACAAGTAGAATCTACAAAAAGACCTGCTAGAGCCATTATTGCACCCCATGCAGAATATACCAACTGTGAATCTTGTGCTGCTCATGCTTATGAACAAGTAAATCCATCTATTACACAGAGAATTTTCATTCATGGGCCTTCCCATCATGTGCCCTTCTCTCTATGTGCACTTTCGAGTGTGGATATATACAGGACACATTTGTATGGCCTTCGTATTGACCAAAAGATTTACAGAGAACTATGGAAGACAGGAATGTTTGAATGCATGTCTCTGCAGACAGATGAAGATGAACACAGTATTGAAATGCATTTGTCTTACACAGTTAAAGCCATGGAAAGGTCAAAGTTTCCATTACAGTAAATATGATGAATCCCAGGGTGAGATGTATAGATCCACTGGACATCGAGATAAAATGGTGTGAGTATTATAGAACAATTAGGCCCCGTATCTTTTAGCAATTACTTGAAGAAATACCATAATACAATATGTGGAAGACATCCTGTTAGGGTGTTATTAAATGCTACCACAGAGCTCCAGAAGAATGAAATGAATATGAACTTTTCCTTTCTGAATTATGTCCAGTTAAGCCAGTGTAGAAATTGGCAAGACAGTTCAGTGAGTTATGCAGCTGGAGCACTCATGGTCCATGGAAGCTCTGAATCCTCAGGGATACCACTTACACATACTCATACTCTGTCTGGGTCCCAGCCTACACTAACAAAGATACTGTTCCTGGTTTTGGGGGATTCTGAAACCTCAAACTAACAGAACTTTCTTCACTTCTTTTCTAGTAGGTGTAGTCCTTCCTTAATTTCAGCTCATTAAAAAAAGGCTTTATTGTTTATGGCAGTGAAAGGAAGGCCAGCATCAACATATTTTAATCAAAAAAAGATGACAATGTAAAGGCCTAGTTGTGAGAGAAAGATTTTTGAAAGTAAACTGTAAAGCATTTACCATATCCTAATTTCACTCTTTGCAGACTTGTGCACATATATTCTGCTTTCAGAATAGGTTTGCAAATTGTACACAAAGAAGGGTGGAAGCTTTTTAATTAAAAAAAAATTGCATTTATAAATTATCTATATTAGATTCTAATAATTATCTAGTTATAGACAATTACTACCCATGCTGTTCAACACATACCTTCTATTTTAGTTGCTAATAAAGGGCTACACAACTCAAAAAAAAAAAAAAAGTCTCTACTCACTACTTCAGGATGTCAATACAGTTAACAAAATTCAACAAGCAAACTTTGTTGAGTGTAGATAAGAATTCAAATCTATGGAAAGTTAAACCTCCTGTAACTCTTTAAAGAAAAACTGTGGCTGCACAGAAACAGATAAACTTAGCAGTGGTTTCACAAAGGCCAAGCAGATCTTTACCTAATTTGATTACTCCTAATTCTCAGTCTCTGTATATTGTTATTTTAGGCAAAAATAAGAACTCTAAATTATTGATCAGCTTGATGGGGGCATCAATCTGTCCCTGAATATTTTAGTTTGCCAGAAGCTGTGGAAAGCAATATAACAGAAATAGCTTGGCTGTTTTAATAGGGTTTATTGGCTTTCAACTTACATTTCTGAAGCTGAGAACAGTGTCCAAATCAAAGCCTCATCAAGGCTCTCTCTCCCTGAAGACTGGCTGGGTCAATTCTGGACTCCTCTGCCATGTGGGAAGGCACATGGGAGGATCTGCTTGTCTCTGCCTTCTCCTCCAGGTGCCATTACTTTCAGCTTCTGGCTGCTCTATCTGTGGCTTTCTCTCTCAGTTTCTTTGGGTTCCTCACTGGGTTCCTGTGTCTTTTCTCTCAGCTTCCATGTCATTTCTCAGTCTCTCTGTATCCATCCCATTTATAAAGGGTTACAGTAAGAAGATGAAGATCCACCCTGGTTCATGCCTTACTAAAGTAATCTAACCAAAGGCCCTTAACTGAAGTGATCTAATAAAAAAGTCCCACCTACAATAACTTCACACCCACAGGAATGGATTATCTATAAGACCATATTCTTGTCCAGGTCCACAAAAGCCTCAAACTACCACACTGACAAAGCAAAGATAATGCAGAGCATGTTAAAATGCATAGGAAGACCTGGGCAGATTTATCATTTTGGCATGAGGGGAAAATCAATGGCCAGTAAATAAATCAATAAATCAATAATATTTTTATTTCATGGAAATATATTACTTAAAATACAATAATGGCAGGCAAAACACATTCAAAATATCATACCTCAGGTTCATTCCAAATCTGCAAATATAATTAAATAGAATTTACATATATCATCAGTTTTCAATATTTTTCTTGCTTCCTGAGATCACTTATGCTCTAAAAATTTTTATTTTATAATTTAAATATATAATTCTAAAAGGCCTATATTAATGTGGTTTATTATATTAGAAATTACCATATTATAAATCATAACTGATGGACATATATACTTATTAAAATTATTAAAACTAATAAATACCTTATATATTAATTTAAAAAACCCTTCTTTGTGAACAAATATATTGTTTCCCAAATCCACAATTAAATCAGTGAGAAGAAAGACATAACTTTGCACTTGTGATTATTTCTTTAATCCAGGCTTAGTTGGAGACAGCTGAAAGAACATATATTTTGTTTCATTTATTATGCTGAAATATGTTATTTTGGTTAAATTATATGAGAAAGTCTGGCCTCAAATGATATATTGTTAGAAAACAAAAGGAATTATTGATAAATACTTTCAGATCATCGTTAATAGTGTTTTTATACTCTCTTTTACACTAAAATGAAACAATTGATGATTTCCTGAAAATAGTGGGGATTTTAATTCTGAAAGCATATTAAAGCACTTTTCATATGCAGTTATATTTAAATTCCAATGATCTATTTAGCACTTTGATTTTTTTTTTTTACCCATGAGTGATTTTGTAACTTCATGTATGAGTCATCTGGAAAATATTATTTCAATGAGTGATGCTGATATTCCAAATATCACATATTTCATTAAATAATACCAAAATAAATCACATTTATTAATATCACTAACATTATATAGCTCTTTAAATTTCAAGAAATTGTCAAGGTTTGGTGGAAGACACAAATTTCTAAAAATTCTAATTTTCATGTGAAACTCAATTTTTATCATTAACAATGAAAAATTTTGTGAATTGTTCAATTTTCATGCAATTTTCCTATGTGTGTGGTATATCTGTCCATCTGTCCCTATACCCCTACTTCATTCCTCATGTTGCTCTTTTTATTCATTGTCTTTTATTCTTTATAAACTAGGTAGGAAGAAATCAAGTTGGTTGACCTTTCCCTAGAAATCATTTGGCTTTCATCATTTTTGTTTTCTTTCTCTTAAGAATAGATTAATTTTTATTTTTATTTTTTTAGTAATAAATTTCATTTTAGAGAATTTTTAGATTTACATAAAAATTCCAATGAAAGTATAGAGAATTCCAATGAAATCCCACACATATTGACACATAGTCTCCCTTACCATTATCATTCTACATTAGTGTGGTACATTTGTTACAATTGATGAACCAATATTGAAGCATTGCTACTAACCAAAGTCTATAGTTTACATTATTGTTTAGACTTTGTGCTCTACAGTTCTTTTTCATATATCATTGATTTGTAATCTTTTCTTCATTACTCTTGTCTTTCTAATTACTGGAGGGTCATTTTGCTCTTCTTTTATTAGTTTTCTGGATTAGAAATTGCAGGTCATTTATCTTTCGATGTTTTTCTTTTTCTAGGATAAGCACTTACAATTTTAAACTTTTATGGCTGGTTTTTATATACCAATAGGTCTATATGTTGTATTTTCACTATCATTCAAATTCAAAATATTTTGAAATTTTACTTGTTATTTCTTTTGGATCACAGATTGTTCAAATGCATGATGTGCAATTTCCAAAATGTTTGTTGTTGTTAATATAATTAACTCCTTTGTGGCCAGAGACCAGACTATATAATTAACTCCTGTATGTTCATTTGGACTTGTTTAATGGCACATTATGTCAGCCATATATTTTTAAAAGAAATGCTAAATGAACCCATAATTATATGCTACTACACACCACAGGAATTTTTTAAATTAACATGCTAGGCAACACCAAATACTTTTGACGATTTTGTTCAACCTAATCTCTCATCCATTTCAGTTGCAATATTTGGTGACAAATGTTACAACATTCTGAAAAACAGTTCAGGAGTTTCTTACTAAATTAAAGTTTTCTATCCTGTGAAACTTTTAGTCCAGTCATAATGATATATCCATGAGAACAAAATGCATGCAACAATAGGAAATTGGTACAACTTGTAAACCCATAAATTCTCTAATAAAGAAAAAAAAATATTTAAAAGAATATTCATAGTAGATTTATTCAATATAACTAAAAATGGTATTGGTGATGAGAAATAAAGGAAAATGAGTAAATATTAAGGAAATATTTAGAAAATATATTAGTTAAATAAAACAGAAAAATATATTGATAAACCAATCAATGTGAATGAATCCCTAAAACCTTAATTGGAGTTTAAAAAGAACCTTAAACAGGAAGTTGAATAAAGTCTTGCCATGAGACCCAGAAATAAAATACTAGGAATATACCCAGAAGAACTGAGAGCAGTGACACGAATAGACATCTGCACACTGAAGTTCATAGCGGCATTATTCACAATAAGCAAAAGGTATAAACAACCTAGGTGACCATCAAGTGATGAAGAGATAAAAATTTTGTGGGATATATACATGATGGAATATTATGCAGCAGTAATAAGAAATGAAGTCATGAAGCATATGACAACATGAATGAACCTGGAGGACAATATGTTGAGTGAAGCAAGCTATATAGAAAAGAACAAATAATGTATGATTGTACTATTATGAACTACATATATATGTAAACTC
>JAQZBX010066845.1:0-16031 GCA_029593785.1 Cabassous unicinctus
GAACAAGCACCCCGCCCCCCAAGCGCATTCGCCCAGGAGCTCCCACGGCGGCTTGGGGGCCGCGGGCAGCGCTCGGAGAGTCAGAAACTGTCGCCTCTCCACGCCCAAAAGCGGCCCGCACGTTCTCCCTCTGGAGCCAGCGGGCAGCTCGCCGAGCCCAGGCCGGTCTCCGCGCTCCGGGGCGGCCGGGAACGCGGGGTCTGCGGCGCCGGGCTCGGCCCTCCCGCCGCCCGGTCCAGCAGATCCTCTGCCGCTGTGGCCCACCCCCACCCCACCCAGGGCCGCCCGAGATGCCGCCCACCTCCCCTCGCTCTTCCAGTCCCACCCCACGCGGCGCGGCCACTCCGAGGCAAAATCGGAGACAACTTCAGGCGCAGGGCGCAGGGTGAGCAGCGACCGAGGCCAGAGACAAACGGGGCCGGCGTGCGCCGCGCCGCTGCTGCCCGCCTGCATTTTTGCATATTTTCCCTACTTTCCTAAATCCGCATTGTTTTAATGTTTAATATCACCTCCGCCAAAAGGGAGAGCGATAGGCTATATGTTAATTGTGAATCTTCCGGAAAACCTTTTTAAAAAAGCCGTTCCACCATGACAACAACGAGATTAGGATGTTTTCCACTCCATGAATACCACTTTAAATTGCTCCGTTTACTGCTCCGGGCCCAAAAAACATCTTGTTTGCAGACTATTTTGTGTCTGATTTAATCTACAGCTGAAAACATAACGTGGTGAGTGAATACATATTTGCTCAGCTGATAAGCTTTTTTAGTATTTATTCGGAGGACTTTTGCATTGAAAATAAATGGAAACTACACAGTCCTCTTTGTCTCTCAACTTCCTCGAGAAGGGTTTGGGGCTCCCCTCCGTCCGGGGATGGCAAACTCCCTACCCCGGTCTAACAAATAACTCGGCTCGCGGCCGCTGGGGCCTGCAGTGTGAGCGCCGGTGTCGGGGCCGCCCAGCAGCGCGGGGCCAGGGAGGGGAGGCCCCGAGGCTTGCAGGCCGCAGCCCAGGCCGGCGCCTGGCGAAGCCCGGGGGCGCCGGCGGGACAAAGGGAAGGCAGGAAGGGGAGGGAGGCCGGGAGCCGGCGGCTTCAAAGGCGCCGAAGGCCGCAGAGGGGACCGGGGCCGGGCGCGGCGGGCGCGCGCGGGGTGCCGGAGGCCTCCCGGGAATCGTGCGTGCCGCGCTTTTGTTCTGTGGGTTTCAAAATGGAAAGAAATTTCCAAGTTGCCAGGAGGGCGCGCTGGCGCTGTTCTCGGGACGCGGGCTCGGCTCCGGGGAGGTGTGTGGTGCGCGGGCGGCGGCAGGGCCGAGCGTCCCCTTCGCGCCAGCCCGCTCGGCGGCTCCCGCAGACGGCCCGGGAATGGCCGCCGTGCTTCGGCGCTGCGGCGGCTCCTACTGGGCTGGGTTCGGCTCTCCTTTGTGTTGCTTCCTCCCGGGGAGAGGCCGCGCCCCGCCTCCCCGGCCCGCAGCGCGCGACTCCCGGCGCCTGCGGAACCCCAGGCGGGCGCCGAGCAGGGAGAGGCCGCGCGGCCGCCGCTGCCCAGGCCCGGAGCGCCGCAGCCCGGGAGCCGAGGCGCCGCCATCCCCCAGCCCGGGGGCGCCGACACCCCCTCCCCCAGCTCCAGGGAGGCCGCAGACAGCCGGGCGAGGCCGCGGGCCCGGCTCGGGCTGGGGTAAGTGGGGCAGGCGGGCGGAGGGCGCTGCGCGCAGGGGCCTGGCGCGGGCCGTTCAATCCCTGCCCCGGGTCTTTGGGGCCGAGCCGCGCCGCGGAACCCGGGCTCCTCCCCAGGCGGCGGGCGCGGCCCGCATCCGCCCGCCCCTCCTCCCGCGGCCCGCGCGCGCCGGGCTCTCGGGCGGGCTTTGTTCCTGGCTTGTGCATCGAGCCCTGCGCCCTCGCCTCGGCCGCCCGCCTGCCTCCCGCCTCCCCGGCGCCGTCTCCGGGCTGCTCCCGCGTTGCAGAACCCGCTCCCTGCGAAACGGCCGCGCCCGGCGCCCGGGAGGAGGCCAGCGCCACCCCGCGTCCCAGGGCGCTCCCGCCCGCAGGAGCAGCACGCGGCCAGCGCCCGAGCCCCGTGCAGCCCGGAGCGGCGAGTGGCCGCGTCCCGCTGCGCCGGCCTCGGCGTCCCCTCCTCCACCCCCAGCGGCCCCCCAGTGTTTTCTGAACTGGTCCGAACTGAATTGAGCTGGGGGAAGCGAAACCCGAACACTGCACCTTCACCTCCCCGCAGCACACAAGCCCTCCTCTCCGCGCCCAAGCCGGGGGCCGGGAAGCCCCTCCGGGCCGCGGCCACCGCGAGCCGCCGGGCGGGGCCGGCCGGGACCGCTGCGGAGGGCAGCGGCCGGGGCTCCCCGCGTGGGCCCGGGGCTGGAGCACCGTGGCGGCGGCCCGCACTTCGCAGTGTCCGCAGCCGAAGTCCGCAGCCGGCCGCGCGCTCGCGCCGGGCCTGGCCCGGCGGTCCCTGTCCTGTCGCGATTATTTACCTTTAATGCTGGGTGTCGATCGAGACAACAAGCCCTCAGAGCAAAGCAAGGACGCATTACGGGGGGACTTTAAGTCGATCGATACGGTTTTTCAGAGGGAAAAAAAACCGTTCTATATAGTCCATCTTAAAAAAAAAAGTCTGCTCGACGTCCTAACGGATTTCATACAAGGGAAGCTATTTCTTAAAATACCACCCTGATTTCTCTTGCTAAAAAAAAAATTTAAAAAAAATGTAAATCCCCAAAGCCAAAATAAAAAATGAAATTATAATAAAAATACAAAACCAAAAAAATGAAAGCAATTTCGGTTACTTACTGGAGGCTGTTTCCTGGATACAATTGAATGCAATACAATTAAATCAGTAAATGTGACTTTGTTTTGTATTCCTACTGGTATTTTCAATGTGCTGACTATTGCACTGCGAACGCAGCGCTTCCGCAACGGCTCTAGCGAGCCCATCCAGAGCGGCGCTCAGACCTGCAGCCGGCGCGGCCAGCCACGGGTCCTGCATACTAATAAGCTCGTGCCACTCAGCCCCGAGCAGCCCGCGCGCTGATTGGCCGCGCCGCGCGCCACGGCCCGGAGCTCGTGCCACTCATTCGGCGTAAACAGGCCTCCCAATAGGCTGGCGCCGGGCCAGGGAGCTGCCAATCAGGGAGCAGCAGGGCTACTACCGAGCCCGATGGCGCCTAATTCAAGCCCGGCGACTGCGCAGCTCCTCTGCGCAGCTCCGTGCTGCTGAATGGGGCCGCGCTGGCGCAGGGCGGGAGAAGGAGCCGGGCCGGGTGGGAGCGCGTGTCCGGCCCGAGGGCCCCGGGGTGCGGGCGGGCGGGCGCGGAGGCCCGTGCGGGCCTGGGGCCTGCTCGGCAGGTGGCTGCGCGCGGGCGCGGCCAGGCCGGGAGGCCCCGCGCGGGGCGCCCGCGTCTGCCCCGCACTCGCCCGCACGAGGGTCCCCTGGCTCGCCCGGGCCGCTCGCAGGCCGCGCTCTCCTGCAGGGCCGCCACGCTGTCGCCCAGATTTTTTTTAAAAATGGACAATTATCTTTATTGCAATCAGAAACAAGCCGCCTTAAAAATATATATTCTCGAAATCAGTCCTCTGATTAGAGTCTGAGTCCCCATTATTCACTCCCGGGAGTCGAGGTGGTGTGTTAATGGCGAAGCAGGCATTACTTTTCCCCGTCTTTCTCCATGTGGATCTCTGCCTTCCCCCCTGGAAAAAAGAAGAAAAAAGATTTAAACTACTCGCCAGCCCACACGTCACGCGCGCTCCAGACGCCCCGCCGCCTACTCCGGCGCGGGCGCGAGAGAGTTAAACCCAAAGCCTGCCGTTGTCGCCTTCCTTTCCCCGCCCCCGCTCGCTCCCTGGGGACCGCAGCGATTGGCTGGCAGCCCGCCAGCAGGCTGTCACTCACCGAGTGTAAACAAGGCGCTGATTGGCTGTTGTCCAGTCCGCACCAGGCCTCCCGAAAAAAGCAATTACTGGCTCCGCGGTTTCAAGGCTGCCCCCGGCCGCCCGATGAAAGGAGATAAGCTGGGGACGGTTTCCAGGATCCCCGCGGGCCGACCCCGGCGGCCCGGGAGCCGAGGTGGCGCGGAGAGCCCGCGGATCAAAGGAATGCGGGCAGAAAGGGGAAGCGCGCGCCGCCCCCGGCCCGCTCCCCCCGCGGCCGCGCTGGCCCGGGCGCCGGAGCCGGGGTTCCGCGGGCGCTGCGTCGGGGACGGGAGCCCCGGGCTCGCAGGTAAGCGCGGTGGCGGCGGCGCGGACGCGGGGGACTCGGCGGCCCGCGGCCCGACCCCCGCAGGGCGGAGAGCGGGAGGAAGCGCCCCAGGAGCGCCGCCGAGCCGCGGGGCGCGCCCCTAGGCCGGGGGGACCGCGGCGGGTCTGCGCGGCGGGGCAGCTCCCGGGGTGCGGGCGTTGCGGGGACGGGTGCCTCCGAGTCCCGGCCTCGCGGGGCGCGCGGGGAGAGCCCCGCTTCCCACGCACACCCGCGGCGCGCCACCCGGCTCGGGAGAACTCGCGCCGCGCAGGGCTGGCTGCGGGGGCGCCCCGGCCTCCCGCAGCCCCGGTGGCCGCAGGGCCGGCAGGCGGCGTCTCCCTCCTGGGCGCTGGCAGCCGAGCCTCCTGCTGCTCTGGGGAGCCTGCTTTCCGCTGCAGGGCCCAGGGCTTTGTTCGGGATTTGAGGTGAGCCTGAAGCCCTCCTTAAAATGAGGCGCGCAGGGGAGGAAACCCTCCCCCACCAGCGCGGCCCCCTGGGGGCCAGGGGCGCCCCTGGAGTGGCTCCGAGCCGCGCTGGCCCCGGAAGGGGCTCCCGCGCGGACGGCCCTGGTGGAGGCGCGGCCACAGCCTCCCGGAGCCCCGCTTTCTCCAGGGTGTGGTGGTTACTGGCTGGAAGCCCCCTGGGGACCCCCAACAACCGCCTTCCCGCGCCGGAGACTGAGGGTCCTGCAGCCTTGCTGATGGGCGCCTAGCCGCACCCCCCACCGCAGCCCGAGGCGCGGGGAATGCCCGCTGCCGGGGGTGGGCGTGGGGGAGGGAGGGTGCGGGGGCAGAGGAGAGCAGGGGCGCACTCCCCGCCCCCTTCCGTCTGGGGCCCCCCTCCCCTTGGCAGGCTGGCTCAGGCCCCGAGGCTAGGCCTCCCCAGACTCCTAAGTTAGGCGAGCGATGGCTTCACCCCCGCCGTGTCTCCGGGGCAGCCCCAAGCGCTGTCCCCGCCTCGCGCCTGGCCGCCCGCGGGGGGGGGGCTGGGCCGCGGCCTTCCGTGCACCTTCCAGCGCCCTCCCGCCGCCCTCTCCCGCCGCCCCCGCCTCCTCCCCGGCGTTCACTTAAAACAAACCTAGTGGCCTTTTTTTTCCTCCAGTACTGTTTCAAAACAGTTGTTACAGCAAATAGCTGCAGACGGCCTGCTGGATGCGGCCGGGGGCTGGCAGCGGCCCAGCGCGGGCGCCGCGGCCACCGGCAGCTCCTGCCGAACCAGAATCAGCTCCCGTGTTCCCCTCGGCGGCCCAGGCGCGCTGAGCGGCGGCTCTCAGCGCTGAGGAGGGCGCCCCGGTTTCCTTTTTTACCTTCTCTGCTGTCCAGAGCTAACAAATGTTTTTAATTTTAGAGGAACCTGGTGCGGGGATCTGCAGACTCGCCTTCTACCTGGGAGGGGCAGACAGGATAAAAGCGGAGGTCAGTGTTGATGTCCGAGTGCTGGGGTCTCTGCCTTCCCCTTCAGTGTCATAAATGTATGGCTGGAACCCCCCAGTCCTGCGGGCTCCACTGGGACAGTGCCTGGGGTGTCCCTGCCCCCCCAGGCTGCCTCGGCCCAGCAGGAGCTCGGCCCCTTTCACATCCACATGCCTCGCGGGCACCATTCCGGGCTTGTCTTCTAGCCTGGGGAGAAGATGGACACATGCCCCCGCACGGCCAGCAGTGACCGGAGCCTCGGCACGCTCATTTGCACTTCCCACTTGTGTGCACACCATATCCACGTGCACTCGCCCGCGGGCACATGAGCACACACACACCATGCACGTGCACACACTTCAGCATCACACTCGCGTGTACGTGCACCAGCACGCCCAAGAACCTGCCTGGGGGTCCCCGTCGTGCCAAAAGCCAGCCCCAGCCCTCAGCCCCCCACGCTGTGCTCCCAGCTCCCTGAAGGCCGCCTCCTGCTCCATCTGAAATCACAAAATAAATCCCCGGTTTTTTTTTTGTTTTTTTTTTTTCCTAACACAAAGTGACGGGGGTGTTGGGCAAGTTACATAAAATTGTGAATTAGCCGCCGCTCCAAATAAATGCCTCCTCGGTTTGTGTGCAGTGTGTCTCATCTTTGTTCTAGGGCCATTAGTCAAAGAGCAAATTAGAAACAATTTCTTGACGACAAAAATGACTCTTAATTCTCCCCTCCGGAGGCGCAGGGGGCCAGGTCCAGAGGCCGGGGCCTGTGGCTGGGGCAGCAGGAGGGGCCAGATGGTTCGCTGCCCCCCTCCCCAGACTGGAGGGCAGGATCACCCCCCCCCCCAGGAGCACCCTTGGCCAAATCAGGAGACCAAAGGGCAGCTCAAGGGTTAGGGGTTCAACCCCTCTCTCAAATGAAAGGGGTAAAAACTCAACCCCACTCCCAGGCGCTGCACCCACCCCCATCCAGCCTGACAGTTTCTGCCACCAAATGTGGGAGCTGATTCTTTTCCTAGGCCAGGGCTGGAGGGGTGGACCCCTGCCTTTCAGGTGCCCTCAGGGCCCCTGCGGGGATGGTATTGGGTCACCCCTGGGGACCCCCAGAGGTCCTTCCCCAGGCACTGCAGAGGGATTTATGCCGTGGAGTGGGGGTGGCCTTCTTGGCCAAGTCTTCCTTGGGGGCTCCAGCTTTGTTGGGGCAGGCTCCCTGTAGAGAGGAAGGGGTGTAGATCCCCCACCCCGCTCCACCCTGCTCTCTGGGCTGAAGCTCCCCTGGGGCAGTTCCCAGGAAGACCCCCAGCTGGGGCCTACAGACCCGCAGGGGGGGCCGTGGGTACCTGCAGCCCCAGTCCATCCCCCCATCCAGGCTTGCAGGGATGTGGTGGTAAGTTTTTAAGAGTCCCCGTAGCAGTAGGGTATTGAAAAGAACAGATCCTGGAACCAGACAGCTCCCCCTGCCTGCCCTGTCCTGGGGGCAGCACTGAATTCCTGGGGCTACTGGCCCAGCCCCCACCCGGGGACCCTGCTTGGTAAACACAGAGTCGTAATTTGTGGCTAAATATAACCCAGCGTGTTCACGTGGCAAGTGGATCCTTGTGCGAGGCTATCAGTGAGGAGGCCCATCTGGGTTAAATTAGAGTGATTTTCATAACCGGGCAGAAGCTGCCGCAGCCAGGCACCCCTCCCCGGCTTTGTGTTAGTGGCATTATGGTTGTCACTATTAGAGGGGTTAAAGGAAGGTGGGGAGACCCCTGGACCCCTGGGGGGGCTGCTCCTCCAAAGCTGGAGAAAGGCAGAGGAGCCCGGGAAGTGGGGGGTGCATTATGGATGACGGCACGGCTGCCCTCCCCAGAGGCTGGGGGAGGGAGGGCAAGAGCAGGGAGAGGGACGAGGGCCTGGGTTCATGCTCCAAGAGAGGCGTGGGGTGGGGGTGGCGCAGGCAGGGATTGCTGGGTGAGGAGCCTCCACCCTCGTGCCCCTGAGGAGGAGGCCCGACTCCTGCCGGGAGCCCGGGGCAGACCAGCAGGGGCAGGGGGCGGGGTGCTGGCTTAGTGGCCCCAGCTGCCTCACATGGGGACAAGTCCTCTGGGAGGGGTGCCAGTGAGGCTTGAGGAGGTCCTGCCAGGCACATCCACCAAACCAGAGGCTGGCTGCAGACCCTGCCCAAAGACACCTGCCCCCTGCCCCTGCCTCTTCCCCCAGCCTCAGTCTGGCAGCCCGAGGCAGTGTGGGGCGAGCAGGCTCGCTCTGCGCGCTGCGCGGTGCAAGGCTGTGTTTGGGTGTGTTTACACGTGTCGCTGTGGGGTCTGTCTGGACGAGGGGCCTCGGAGGCCCAGCCTGGCAGGAGGGCTGGGGGAGGGTCCAGCCTCTCCCTGGGCCCCTGGAGGGAGGTGCAGGTGGGTGTCAGAGTCTCCTCTGATAAAAGCCAGCCTGCTCAGGCAGGGCCACGGCCGGCGTGCAAGGCCATGGCCCAGGAAGGGGCGAGCCCCAGGGCCTGGGGGCCACAGCCACCAGCCCACCCCTACCCGTCTCCCACAACCCCATCTGCAAAGTGCATCGAGTCTGTGGCCAGGGGGGCAGGCCCCAGGAGAGCGGGGCCACCTGTGCCCTCACAGCCAGCACCCTCTCTGGACTTCCTAACAATACAGGACATGGAAGCCCCCGGCCGGCACCCCACCTCCGAGCCGTGGGCTCCCGAGGGCAAGGCCATGCCCATCCTGACTTGCCGCAGACACAAAGCAGAGGCCCGGGCAGCCGACCGTGGAGCGTCCTGCTCCCCACGCTCATCCCAGACCCAGACTCCAGGGTGCCCCCCAGCCCGGGGCCACACCATCTGCCCTGCGCCCAGGCCAAGGACTCTTCCTGCCTAGCTTGTGGCTTCTCCTTGGGCTGCCTTGGGGTAGTTGATTTTGGGTAGATAGACCAAAAATCAACTGTCCCCATCAAACTGCACAGGGCAGCTCCAGCCCTGACCTCCCAGCTCTCTGCGGCCAGCAGCCTGGCCTGGGCGGACACGGCTTCAGGACCTCCAACCACAGAACCACGGGCCCAGGGCTGGCCTGCCAGGAGGGCCACCGCCTCTGCTGTTAACAGGAAAGTCGATCCCTTTCATTAAAAAGCATTCGCGAGATCCATTTTTTTCTGACCTGCTCAAGTACATATTCCCCCGCAATTCAGGGGACGTCAATATCCCAGGAAGCCCACTTCCGCCCTCTTCCAGCACATTCCACCCAGGCGGGAGTTGGTTCGACCTGGGCTGCCTGCTTGCCCGGGTGCTGCGTACAGATGCAAACCCAGAGCGCAGCTGCTGCCTGTCCCTCTGCCCGGGAAGGCGGAGCACATCGGGGACAGCACTGATTTTGTTCTGTTCCCATTTGTAATTTGTAATAGCAGGAATTTTCGATGCAAAAGCCTCCTGAGGCGGGTGGGCAAAACAAAAAGCTCCTACGTCGGAGCCCGAAACCCAAGCCCTTCAGAGAAGCCGGGACGCGGTGGGGTCGGGTGCGTGCAAGGTCTCGGGGTGGAGGGGTGACCCGAGCGCCCGCGCCGCCGGGCCCCGCATGGGGAGAAGCCGGCACAGCACCTACCGCGGCGGCGCCGGGGCTGGGGTCCCGGGGCGGCGGGGAGCCCCCGGCCGGGGGCTGGGCTCGGCGGTCCCCCCAGCTCGCCGGAGGCCCTCGGGGGCCCTGGAGCGCGGAGGCGGCCGGAGGCGCCATAATCGCAGATTTATGGCCTGGGTCCCGCGCTTCCCGCTCCCACAACGGGGCCGGGTGACATTAAACAGAAAATTGATGCGAGCGCGGCGCGCTCAGCCCGCTCCTGCCGCCGTCCCCGCCTGCAGGGTCCCGGTCCCCCAGGCTCCCCCCCGGGCCCCCGCTCCCGCGGCCGCCGGGGCGCCGGCGCATTTCGGGCGAAATCTCGGCTCGGCGAAGCCGCCAACCCGCTCGCTCCGACGGCCCCGGGCCCGGGTGGGGGCTCCGTCGCCCCCCGGCATTGCCTCCGCGGGACGCTCGGGGTGGCAACCCCGCACCGACCCGCAGCGCCGCGTCCTTAAAGGCGCCGCCCGCACTGCCGGCCTTTGTCCCCGCCACGGGGAGCTCACGCCGGAGCGCGCGGGCGCAGCACCCGCAGCCACCCGCTCCCCGCCCCCTCGGGCCACACCTGGCCAGGGCTCCTCCCGCCTCGCGGCCAGCGAGGACCAGGCCTGGGCCCAGCCGCCACCCTGCCCCGTGCTGCTGGGGCGCCCCTACTTGGGGTCTTGCCCCCCTCCCCGTGTTGTGCTTGGAAACCCAGCTGGGGCACAGGACTAGACTTTCCACAAGCAGGCGCTGCGGGCGGCGGGACCACGGACTTGGGGGGTACCTGCGGGGAACCCACTAGCTCACCCACCAGCACATCTCAGCCCTGTCCCTGGTCCCCTGGTGAGGGGCCTGTGCAGGGGGGCAACGGAGCCCTGCTTGGGGGTCCATACCAGGGGGTCCTCCTCCGGGCGGGAGGCTTGGGGCAGCCCCTTCCCCACCTCTCTGGCCTAGATGACAACTTGGGCGTCTGGGTGCCAGATGTCCTGGCCACCTGGAACGCAGGTGTCGTGGCGGCCACCCCCAGTTCACAGCCCGCACGTGGAGCCTGGGACCGTAGACAAGTTAGGGGCTGGGGGCCTAGGGCGGAAGGGTGTCCCACAAGCCCCCATCCTTATAGATGGACAACAGGAAGATGGGGGGCATGTGACCAGCGGTGGGGGGCCTTGAGCCCCAGCGCCCAGAGAGCCCGTCTAGAGGGCCCTGCCGCCTGGTCCTGCTTCCCTCCGCGGCCGGGCCGAGGCCCAGCAGAGCAGGCTCTGCCGCGGGGATTAACCGCTAGTGAATGGCAAGAATCTGGAAGCCAGATTCCCAAAGGTCACGCTGGGCAGAAACCAACAAGATTATGCTTAACCGGCTGGTTGTGAACCTCTGCTTTTAGGTTCAAAAATCAGTTGTAAAAATGCAGGCAGTTTCCCGCTGAAAACATGACGGGGCAGCTGGCAGCTGTCGGCGCAGTTCACACAGAGCGGGGCTCCCCGCACCCCAGCAGCTGAGCCCGCGTTCCCGGGGACCCTCCCGGGATGTCCGGCGGGCGCCTCTGATGTCAGGCTCGCCACTGTACTTGCCTTTTGGCGCTGGGGGAGGGGACGCAGCTGGGTTCGGCAGAGAATGCGGTGCTTGTGCTACTGTCACCCACCCCTGGCCTGTGATGAACACGGCTTTGTCTGACCCACCCCGTGGTGACCACGGGGCCAGGGGCTCAGCGCCTGGGGCTGGGGGCGCTTGGAAACCAGAGCTGCTTCTTGGCCTCAGTTAACCCTTAAGTGGGTGTTGGATGCACACTCTCTTCTCAGCTCCCCACGCGGCGCCCTGGGGGTGAGGGGGGTCAGGGTGGCGTGCAGGGGGGCGAGTGGAAATCAGTTACCCAGGCCTGCAACAGCTTTGGGGAACCCACTTTTCTTCCTATTCAAATGTCTCCAGCCTTTGGGGGAGGGGAGAGGTGGCCCAGGCGAGGGCCATCCAGATGGGGGGTGGGGCGCAGGCACAGGTGGGAACCAGCTCCATGAGACCCTTCTCAGTCCTGGCCTGGCTCCAGCCTGCTCAGATGCTTCCAGAGAATTCTCCGTCATCCACAGGAGGGGCTCAACCCAGAGGCCTCCGCCCCACCAGCTCGGCCCCTCGGGGGAGTCCTAGGAGACTGCAGTCACAGAGACAAGAATGGAGCCCCTTGGCTGAGGTGGGAGGACCTCAGAGCAAGCTGGGGTGGGCTCCCAGACAAGGCTCCCTCGAGGCAGGAAGGGGCAGCTGGGGTGGGTGGGTGAGGTATCCTGTGGTTTGCAGCTAAAAGAGGGGCCATCCCCACCCTCCCTGTGAGTAGATGCTGTGCCCTCCTAGTGCACGTTGGGATGGCAAAGGGGCGCGAGGACAGAGACGAGGAGAAGGCCCTGCCTCCCCCCCCGAAAAGCAGGAGGAGTGGGCTTTATTGTCTTCTTTATGATGTTCTATATTTCTCAAATGCCCCCTTTGCAACAGATTCCTGTCGTAATCAGAAAACAACAGTAAACATTACACCCAAACAGAGCTGCAGGCACAGAGGACGGTGGCGATGGCATGGCCGTGGGAGGCCTGTCCCCAGCCCAGCAGCCCCCGGGGACCCCTGCCTGCCTAGGCCCCGGCTTCCTCCACCCTCCTCGGCTCATTGTTCTCCCTGAGCCCCTGCCCCCACCCTCCCCGCAGGCCCCTTGAGTGATGGGAGGCCGGGGACGGCTCCCACCCTACCCCAGGCCCAGTGGGGGCCATCAGCCGGTGCCAGGTGGGTGCTCCCTGCTCAGCCTGCAGCATGAAGGCGAGATGCCAGCCAGTCCCCAGAAGTCCTGCCCCACTCCCCAAAAGCTGGGGTCTGGTAGCTCTCCTGAACACCCACCGTGAGGTGGGCGCCGGCCACGGCAGCCCCTGTCCGCAAGAATCCCAGAGCCGCCACCCAAAAACACGCCACCTGGGGGTCCCACTGGGCTCAGGGCACCAGGCCACCAAGCAGGAGAGAGGGCCTGCTTTTTACCTGCTTTTCAGCACAGCCAGGGCGGGCTGGTGGCAGCTCCGCCCCCTGCCCTGCCCCCCAGGATCTGGGGCCACAGGTCAGAACCAGCAGGGGCTGCCAGGTGACGGGGTGGCTCTGCAGGTACGCAGGGGGGCGGGGGGCGGCACCTGGAGTGCTCCCCAACACAGTCCCACCAGGCACCCCCCAGGCTCTGGGGGGGGGGAGCAGAAGGAGACTCGACAGGGGCTTGTGCCGTCCACCGCCCGGCACCTCTCTGGGGAGTTCAGCCCATGGCCCCGCGACTCCCACGAGAAAATGCGGGCCCAGGAACCAGGGGCCTGGTGCTCCCCACTCCGGCTCCCGCAAGCAGGAAGCAGGGGAGCTGGAAGGAGGCCGAGGGGTTCAAGCCCAGTCCGACTCTCCCTGCTGTGCTCGCTGGCCCCCAAGCCACAGAAATGCGGGATCTGGTTCTGACGGACAAGCTGAGGTGGCCGCCAGGTGCAGGACAGGTCCGACAATCCGGACGCCTGGACGGCCAAGGGGGCACTCTGAGCGGAGGGTCGGGGGCCCACCTTGTCCTCGGCTGAGTCCAGCCCTGTGTCCTCCCATGGCCACGAAGCAGAGTCCCTTCCCTGCCCTCGATGCTTCCGTCCACCTGGGCTGCAGGTGAGCCCAGCGTCTGCCCTGCGCACCTGGGGGGCCCCTCCAGGGGGAGGGCAGGGCTGAGCCGACCCTGGGTGTGAACAGGCCTGGGACCGCCTCCCAGGGCAGACCGGCCCCCCCCCACTTCCTGCTTCTCCCTCCTGTTGGGAGATTTACATTATTAATAAAACCCGACATCCAAAGTTCAAAGGTTTAAGTGGAATATCAGTGACGGAAAGGCGCAGGGCTCCCGGCCCAGGCTGGAGACAGGCCTCATCAGCTCCATCCATCACGGCGCAGGCTCGAGGGGGGCGCGGCGGCTGGGCGGGGGCTCCTCACCTCTGCGCCCACCTGCCTGCCGCTGTGAGGGTCAGCCGCCCCTAACCCGGCGCGTCCTGGCCCCTGGCGCCCGTGCCCCCCCCAAGCACCATGTGTGCTGCCCCCGGCCCTCCCCACCCGGTAACCCTCCCAGAGGCCCCCCGCGTGCCCTGGCCCCCCTCCTCTGCCTCCCACCCCATTTGTTTGTGCCTCCAGCGCCTTTTTTCTGTTTTTATTTGTGATGAACTGTACATAGTTTTAAATTGACCATTTTTGCCATTTTTAAGTGTACAATTCAGTGGCATTAAGTATGTTTGCCACACTGGGCAGCCGTCATCTCTACTTCCAGACCTTTCCCATCCCCCAAGGACCCACTGAACACCCCCGCACCCCGCCCCCGTCTCCATGCCTTTCCCTCGTCTGGACGTTTCATGTAAGAGGAATCACGACACGTGGCCTTCTGTGGCCTTGTGCATCTGACCTCTCTCACTCAGCGTCGCGCCTGCTGAGCTCGTCCACGCTGTCCAGTGCCTCTGTCCTTGCTACGGCGGATGGGACCCCATTAGGCGGATGAACACATCTGCTGACCCGTTTTTCTTCCCATCTCTCGGCTGCGATGCACACTGAGACCCTGCTTTGAGTTCTTTGGAGCATAAATCTAGGGGTGGGATTGCCGGGTCCCATGGTGTTTCCACATTTAACTTTTTGAGGGGCCGCCTGCTTCCTCCCCCCATTTCTTTGGGGCCACCCATCCCCCACAGGGCCCAAGCGCCCGGGACAAGCCCCTTTGCTCCCTGATGGTTTTTCCCGGCTCAGCTCCACACTCGGCCACTCAGGGCCACCCAGGCCTGGGGAACCGGCACCCACCTCCAGACAATCAAATCCTCCTTGGTCTCAGGAGGTGCCAGGGCCTGGGCTCACACAGAGCTGGGCTTGAACCCCGGCTCATCACTGCCTGTCTGGGGGCCGGGGTCGGCCCCCTCCTCTCCGAGCCCTGCCCGTCCTGCTCTGCATGAGGTTCAGGGGGGCGACAGATAGCACCTCCCAGGATCTCCCCAAATTCCCTCCGTTCCCAGGCCCCAGAGGGGCACCTTCCCTGACGTGCCCCATCCTGGCTGGCCCCTCCGCATCTGCCCACCGCTCCGCCCCCAGCCCCCAGCGCCATGGACACCTGGCAGCCGCACCCAGCAGGGCTCGGCTCCACGAGAGCAGCTAAAATGGGCCCAGGCCAGGGGCCGCCCTCCCTGTTTATGAATCCTGTCGCCGCCTCGGGCCACTCCTTGGCCGGGCCACCTGGCGGTGTGTCCAGCCCCCTGCAGCGCTGGCTGTGATGTCTTCATTGCCAGGTGTTTGGGGACTTCTGGCTCCTGAGGGAGACCAGGAGAAGCAGCTGGTATGGAAGCCAGGGGAGCGAGGGCCATGGACGGGGCCTCGTGGCAGCCACACCAAGGGCCTGTGAAGTCCCGGGGTGAGGGGTGTCAAAGCTGGGTGGGCCCGGCAGGTGCCCTGAGGAGGGGGCTTCAGCAACAGGACAGGAGGGGAAGGTGCTCACTTCCTCGAGACGCTGGCCAGCCCCCAGGGTCCTAGGCAGGGCCTGGCTGGCGGCTGACAGCGGCTAGCGGTGCTGGGGGGCAGGCCCTCCCTGAGCCAGGCCTGGCTGCATTCTTGGGGGGCCAAGTCCCAGCATGCAGACTGCCCAGGGTGGCCTGGGTGGGCGGGAGGCACTCCCAGACAGCGGGGGCCCTGCCACCTGCTCCCCCGATCTGCTGGGGTGAATTTGGTCCCAGGACAGGAGGACTGAGCACCCACCCCAGAGCTGGGTGGGTGGGGAGGGGCCAAGGGGACCCCTTGACACAGGCGCCACACCCCGACACGTCTGTCCACCTGCATCGTGAGCGCAGACGTCCAACGTTAATCCTTTTTTCTGACATCAAAGGAGTTTCTACATGCAGACCAGCTTAGAGAGAAGTTTTTTTCCATCCTCTCGGGGGCAGCTTCTCCTCTCAGTACCCACACCAAGCTCCGCCAAGGGTGAGGCCGAGGGTGAAGGACATCCTGGTCTTGTGGTCTCCCGCCCTCACCTCTGCCGCCCAGCTCGCTCCCGAGAGCTGGGAGCTGCTGAGGGGCAGTCCCCAGAGGGGCCCAGGGGATGCCGGAGGCCTCGAGAACAGGAGGGTGGGAGCCTCCCGGACAGCACCACGGCTCAGGCCACAGGCTGCCTCCTCGCGTGGGAGGTACAGCAGGCTCCTGGGCCTGGTGTCCCCTCCTCGGCCACTGCCCAGAGACCCCAAAATCCCCCCAGGCCAGGCCGCCATGGTCCAGAACTGGCTACACAATTTGTGGGGCCCAGTTCAACATGAAGATGTAGGACCCCTTGTTCAGAACTGTTAAGAATTTTCAGGTGGATGAGAGCGGGGCCTTCAGCCAGCAGCGGCTCTGCCACGCGTGCGTGCGGGGAGCACCTGGCGCCTGCACAGCTCGCGGCCCAGGAGTGGCGCCTTTTTGACGTTGCTCCTTCAGGTGACGTCCTCGCCCCCTTCACCGTCGTCCAACAGAACTATTCTGCGAGCCACGTGTGGAATTCAAGCCTTTCTAGCAGCCACAGGCCTCCCTCTCCTCCCCCAGCGTTCGTTTCCGGGTAAGGTATTGGTGCTTGCGCGTGTGTGACCACACGTGTGCACACACTCCTGCCTGCACGTGGCACTCGCTGATCCCAGCCTCCTGCCTTGAGGCCCACCCTAGCCCTCACCGGGAGCGGGCCCTGCCCAGGGGGGCTGATGCAGCGGGGTCCGGCACCCGTTAGGCACCCACCAAACAGCCGTGCTTGGTGGTCCCCGCAGGCCTGGGTGCAGGGCTTGGC
>JAQZBX010066846.1:0-16042 GCA_029593785.1 Cabassous unicinctus
ACTGCATGTGTGGAATATCATTTTCCAGCAATTAACTTTCAATCTATTGGTACACTTGGGTCTAAGTTGAGTCTCTTGAAGACAGCATATAGATGCTCATATTTTCTTATTCATTCAACCAGTCTCTGTCTTTTGATTGGGAAGTTTAATCCATTAACATTCAATGTTATTACTGTAAAGGCAGTTCTTATTTCACCCATTTTGACCTTTGGGTTTTATCTGTCATATTTTATTTTCACCACTCTTTGACACATTTAGTTATTTTTACTGATACAATCTTCATTTCTAGACTCTCTTCCAAGCCTTTCTCTCCTGTCTTCTTTTCAGACTGTAGTACACCCTTTAGTATTTCCTACAAGGCTGGCCTCTTTGTTACAAACTCGCTCAGTTACTGTTTATCTCTGTAAACTCATCCTCATTTTTGAAAGACAATCTTGCCAGATATAGCTGGCAAGATTCTTGGCTGGCAGCTTTTCTCTTACAGTATCTTAAATATATCATACAACTGCCTTCTTGCCTCCATTGTTTCTGATGAGAAATTGGCATTTAATCTTATTGGGTGTGATGGTTAGGCTAATGTGTCAATTCGGAGAGGTAATTGTGTCCAGGTGTTAGGTCCAGCAAGCACTGAGCTAATTGTTATACAAGAGCATTTATGGGCTTCGATCACCAGTGAGTTTACTGCGTGGATGGCTGATTACATCTGCCTCAATCAGGGAGATTGCATCAGCAATGGGTGACGCATTTATCCAGTTAGTTGAATGCCTTAAAAGGGGAAGTGATTTCAACATTCAGAGAGAATTTCCCAGTTCATCTTTGGACAGCCGACTTCTCCCAGAAACTCATCAAAGACCTTTCATCAGACTTTCATTGGAGCCCCTTGCTGGCAGCCTGCCTATGGAACCTGGACTTGTGCATCCCCACGGTCGCATGAGAGACTCTTTTAAAATCTCAAATTATTGACAGATATCTCCTGTTGATTCTGTTTCCTGAGAGAACCCTGACTAATACAACGTGGTACCAAGAGTGGGGTGGTTCTTGAGGAACAGAGTCTTAAACATGGGATGTCTGAGGTACTTATGGGAGTTTTGAATTGGCTCTCTCCTCTAATTGGACTCAAGGGTACTAATGACTCCCTTCCAATAATGAAGAGGTTGCTAACAGTGCATGGCGTGAGCTGGCAATAGAGATACGCAAAATAGCATCACTGGATTCCCCTACTTCCACACTTATAAGAAGCAAAGATCTGGGTGAGAGTGTTTTCAACACCTTAACAGAATTTTGTAGAGTCAAAAAGCATAATGATGTTGGATGGCTCCTCCTAGATACTCTGGATACAGTTAAAAAAGGAAGAGATGAGCTAAAGTCTTCAAATGTGAAACTTAAATGCCGCATGGATGTTATGAAAGTTTCTACGTGTACTTTGAAAGAAAATCTTGTCTTTTGTAGCCACAGACTTGAGATATCTGAGAATCAAACCCAGACTCTTGTTGTACGAGTAGCAGAGTTACAGAGGAAACTAAAATCTCAACCTCGCAGGGTTTCTGCAATTAAAGTGAAGGCATTGATTGGAAAGGAGTGGAACCCCAAGGATTGGGATGAAGACATATGGGATGCTGATAATATCGGTGGGGACATTGGAACCCTAAATTCTGCTGAGGCTTTACCAGATAAACCTGTAATGGCCTGCCCTGTGGAGACCAAACCTTGTCAACCTTGTATCATTCAGCCTCCAGCCTGCCCTCAGGGAGTCCGGACCTCCTTCCAGCCCTGAGGTGGGTACCAGCCAAATGGAAGCCTACACTGCCCAGCCTCTGCCTTCCCCAGGAGTCTAAACCTCCTCCCAGCCCTGAGGCAGGTACCAGCCAACCTCCAGCATGCACTGCCCAAATTCCAGTCTGCTCTGAGGAATCTGCCTTCCAACGCCTGCCTGAAGAGATTAATCCTGTCTCACCAGAAGAAAATGCAAAGGAATGCCCTGAGGTCAGCAGCCTGCAAGACATCTCTAATCCTTCTCCTTACCCACACCCACCACCCTCTTGTCTTCAAGACCTATTACTAGACTGAAATCACAACAAGCCCCCAAAGGTGAAATACAAAGTGTGACCCATGGGAAGTATGCTATACTCTGAAAGAACTGCATGAGTTTTCCAACTTATATAGACAGAAATCAGGGGAATATGTGTGGGAATGGATACTAAGAGTATGGGCTAATGGTGGAAGGAATATAAAGTTGGATCAGTCTGAATTTATTGATATGGGCCCACTAAGCAGAAATTCTGGATTCAACGCTGTAGCTCGAGGGGTTAGAAAAGGCTCTAACACTTTGTTTGGGTGGCTGACTGAAGGATGGACCAAACAATGGCCTAGCATGTCTGATGTTGAGATGCCCGATTTGCCCTGGTATACATTAGACGAGGGGATTCAAAGGCTTAGGGAGACTGGCATGCTAGAATGGATTTACCATTTGAGACCTACCCATCTACCCGAGGAATGTCCAGAGGACACATCTTTAATCAGGACTGTGAGGAATAAATTTGTAAGACTAACTCCATCTTCTCTGAAGTGCTCTGTGGTTGCTCTTCTCTGCAGTCCAGATATTACTGTAGGGAGGGCTGTAATGGAATTGGAATCCTTAAACATTATGGGGATGATCGAAACTCGGTCCAGTAAAAGTCAAGTATCGGCAGTTAATCGCGAAAGGCAAGGTGGGCGTGGCTACTGCAATGAAAGACAGATTCAAAATAGCACACAAAATAGTCTGAGTCGCATGGAGATATGGCCCGGCTAATAGGTCATGGGGTACCTAGAAGTGAAATAGATGTGCAGTCTATTAAATTTCTTCTGGATCTGATAAGCAGAAGACTTCTAGGTCAAGTGAACAAAACACTAACTCAAAACCCTAACTCAGAGAATCACGGCCCTTTAATCAATTACCAGACTTGAGATAGTTTACAGACCCAGAGCCCCTTGAATGAGGAGAAGGCCAGGTCCCCTTGGGGAAGGATCCTGTCAAACTGCCAAAAATTTATACTATTAATCTTCCTCCCACCTTTTCCCAGGGAGACCTACGGCCTTTTGCCAGAGTAACTGTGCATTGGGGAAAAGGAAATGTTCACACATTTTGGAGATTATTAGACACTGGCTCAGAAGTCACATTAATTCCAGTAGACCCAAAACGTCGCTGTGGTCCACCAGTCAGAGTAGGGGCTTATAGAGGTCAGGTGACTGATGGAGTTTCAGCTCAGGCCCATTGCACAGTGGGTCCAGTGGGTCCCCGGACCCATTCTGTGGTTATTTCCCCAGTTCCAGAATGCATAATTGGAATAGACATACTCGGTAACTGGCAGAATTCCCACACTGAATCCCTGACTTGTGGAGTGAGGGCTATTATGGTTGGAAAGGCCAAGTGGAAGCCTATAGAACTGCCCCTGCCTAGCAAAATAGTAAATCAAAGCCAATACCGAATTCCTGGAGGGATTGCAGAGATTAGCGCCACCATCATGGATTTGAAGGATGCAGGGGTGGTGATTCCCACCACATCCCCATTCAACTCTCCTATTTGGCCTGTGCAGAAAACAGATGGATCTTGGAGGATGACAGCAGATTATCATAAACTTAACCAGGTGGTGACTCTAATTGCAGCTGCTGTCCCAGATGTGGTATCATTGCCTGAGCAAATCAACACTTCCCCTGGTACCTGGTATGCAGCTGTTGATCTGGCAAATGCTTTTTTCTCAATTGACCACCAGAAACAGTTTGCTTTCAGCTGGCAAGGCCCACTGTCCTGCCTCAGAGGTATATCAACCCTCCAGCCCTATGTCATAATATTGTCCACAGGGACCTTGATCATCTCTCCCTCCCACGAGAAATCACACTGGTCCATTATGTTGATGATGTCATGTTGATAGGACCTACTGAGCAAGAAGTAGCAAAGACTCTAGATTTATTGGTAAGGTATTTGCATGAGAGAGGTTGGGAGATAAATCCAACAAAAATATAGGGTCCTTCCACGTCAATGAAATTTCTAGGTGTTCAGAGGTATGGGGCCTGTCAAGATAAACCTTCTAAAGTAAAGGGTAAGCTGTTGCACCTGGCCCCTCCTATGACCAAAAAAGAGGTACAACGCTTAGTTGGCCTTTTCAGATTTTGGAGACAACACATTCCACATTTCGGTGTGCTACTCTGGCCCATTTACCGAGTGACCAGAAAAGCTGCTAATTTTGATTGGGGACCAGAACAAGAGGAGGTCCTGCAATAGGTCCACACTGCTGTGCAAGCTCCACTACCATCTGGACCCTATGATCCAGCAGATCCAATGGTGCTGGAAGTTTCAGTGGCAAATAGAGCTGCTGTCTGGATTCTTTGGCAGGCCCCTATAGGTGAATCACAATGCAGACCCTTAGGATTTCAGAGCAAAGCCTTGCCATCCTCTGCAGATAACTACTCCCCTTTTGAGAAGTAGTATTACTGGGTCTTAGTAGAGACTGAACGCTTAACCATGGGCCATCAAGTTACCATGAGACCTGAATTGCCTATCATGAGCAGAATATTGTCTGACCCACCAAGCCATAAAGTTGGGCATGCACAGCAGAACTCCATAATAAAGTGGAAGTGTTATATATGAGATAGGGCTCGAGCAGGTCCTGAAGGCACAAGTAAGTTACATGAGGAAGTAGCCCAAATGCCCATGGTCACACCTGCCATGTTACCTTCTCTTTCCCAGCCCACAGCTTTGGCCTCTTAGGGAATCCCTTACAATCAGTTGACTGAGGATGAGAAAACTTGGGCCTGGTTTACAGATGGTTCTGCACGATATGCAGGTACCACCTGAAAGTGGACAGCTACAGCACTGCAGCCCTTTTCTGGGACATCCTTGAAGGATAGGCATGACGGCAAATCCTCCCAGTGGGCAGAACTTCGAGCAGTGCACCTAGTTGTTCATTTTGCTTGGAAGAAGAAATGGCCAGAGGTGCGTTTGTACACTGATTCATGGGCTGTTGCCAATGGTTTGGCTGGATGGTCAGGGACTTGGAAGAAACATGATTGGAAAATTGGTGACAAGGAGGTCTTGGGAAGAGGTATGTGGATAGACCTTTCTGAGTGGGAAAAAACATGAATGTATTTGTGTCCCTCGTGAATGCTCACCAGAGGGTGACTTCAGCAGAGCAAGAGTTTAGTAATCAAGTGGATAAGATGACCCACTTTGGCTAATGTGCAGCCTCTTTCCCAAGCCACTTCTGTCATTGCCCAATGGGCTTATGAATGAAGTGGCCATGGAGGTAGGGATGGAGGTTATGCATGGCTAAGCAACATGGACTTCCCCTCACCAAGGCTGACTTGGCTACAGCCACTGCTGAATGCCCCATCTGCCAACAGCAGAGACCCACACTCAGCCCCCGATATGGCACCATTCTTTGAGGTGACCAGCCTGCTACCTGGTGGCAGGTTGACTACATTGGGTCACTTCCACCATGGAAGGGGCAGAGAATTGTTTTAACTGGATTAGACACATACTCTGGATATGGGTTTGCATTTCCGACATGCAATGCTTCTTCCAAAACTACCATCTGTGGACTTATCGAATGTCTTATCTACTGCCATGGCATTCTACACAGCATTGCTTCTGATCAAGGAACCCATTTCACAGCAAATGATGTGTGGGAATGGGCACATGCCCATGGAATTCACTGGTCTTACCATGTTTCCATCACCCTGAAGCAGCTGGATTAATAGAACGGTGGAATGGCCTTTTGAAGACTCAATTACGGCGCCAACTATGTGGCAATACCTTGCAGGGCTGGGTCAATGTTCTCCAGGAGGCTGTGTATCCTCTAAATTAGCTTCCTCTTTATGGTGCTGTTTCTTCAATAACCAGGATTCATGGGTCCAGGAATCAAGGGGTGGAAATGGGAGTGGCACCACTCACAATTACCCGTAGTGACCCACTAGGAAAATTTTTGCAACCTTAAATTTAAGGTTGTCCCTGCAACCTTAAGCTCTGCTGGTCTACAGGTTTTAGTCCCAAAAGGAGGTATGCTGCCACCAGGGAACACAACAATGATTCCATTGAACTGGAAGTTAAGACTGCCACCTGGCCACTTTGGGCTCTTCTTACCTGTGAATCAACAGGCAAAGAAGGGAATTACTGTCCTGGCTGGGGTGATTGATCCTGACTATCAAGGGGATATAGGACTACATCTACATAATGGGGGTAAAGAAGAGTTTGCCTGGAATGCAGGAGATCCTCTAGGGCATCTCCTAGTACTGCCATGCCCTGTGATTAAAGTCAGTGGGAAATTGCAACAAACCAATTCAAGCAGGACTAACAATGGCCCAGAATCTTCAGGAATGAAAGTTTGGGTCACCCCACCAGGCAAGGAACCACAGTCGGCTGAAGTGCTTGCTGAAGGTAAGAGGAACATGGAATGGGTAGTGGAAGAAGGTAGTGATAAATATGAACTTCGACCATGTGACCAGTTACAGAAATAAGGACTGTAAAAGTCATGAACCCTTCCTTGTTTTTTTTATGAGCATGATTGTATATGTACACAAAACAAATTTTTTTTTTCCCCAACCTTTTCCCCTATCATATAAAAAATTGTATTAATTTCATGTCATAATATTTAAGGATGTCAAATTTGTACGCAGGGGAGTTGAACATTGTTAGGCAGAAATATATATGTATGCTTGTCTGTTATTAATTTTACTTAGAGACTAAGTATGGTTTAGGGTAATGTGTATGGTTGCCAAGTTGACAAGGGGTGGACTGTGATGGTTAGGCTAATGTATCAACTCGGCCAGGTAATTTTGTCCAGGTGTTAGGTCCAGCAAGCACTGGGCTAATTGTTATACAAGAGCATTTATGGACTTCGATCACCAGTGAGTTTACTGCATGGATGGCTGATTACATCTGCCTCAATCAGGGAGATTGCATCAGCAATGGGTGACACTTTTATCCAGTCACTTGAATGCCTTAAAAGGGGAAGTGATTTCAACATTCAGAGAGAATCTCCCAGCTCATCTTTGGACAGCCGTCTTCTCCCAGAAACTCATCAAGGACCTTTCATCAGACTTTCATTGGAGCCCCTTGCTTGCAGCCTGCCTATGGAACCTGGACTTTTGCATCCCCACAGTCACGTGAGAGACTCTTATAAAATCTAAATTATTGACAGATATCTCCTGTTGATTCTGTTTCCTGAGAGAACCCTGACTAATACATTGGGTATCCCTTATATCTTGTACATTGCTTTTCTCTTGCTACTCGGGATTTTTTGTCTTTGGTATTTGACATTCTTTTATGTAGGTGTCTCAGAGTTGGTCTATTTCGATTTATTTGGATGGGAGTACGTTGTGCTTCTTGGACATGGATATCTATGTCTTTCAATAGGGTTGGGAAATTTTCTACCATTATTTCTTCAAATACTCCATCTGCCCCTTTCCCCTTCTCTTCCCCTTCTGGGACACCCATGACAAGTATGTTTGCAGGTCTCTTGCTGTTGTTTAGCTTACTGAGAACTTGTTCAATTTTTTTCCTTCTTTTCTTTTCTGTTATTTTGTATGTTCATTTTCAGAGGCCATGTCTTCAAGCTCACAGAACCTTTCTTCTGCCTCCTCAAATCTATTCTTATATGACTCCAGTGTATTTTTAATTTCACTTATTGAACCTTTCATTCCCATAAGATCTGCTATTTTCAATGTATGCTTTCAAATTTTTCTTTGTGCTCATCCAGTGCCTTTTTAATATCCTTAATCCTTTAGCCATCTCATTGAATTTATAAAGGAGATTTATTTGAACATCTATGATTAGTTGTCTCAACTCCTTTATGTCATCTGGAAGCTTATCTTGTTCCTTTAACTGGGCCATATCTTCCTGTTTCTTGGCATGTATTGTAACTTTTTGTTGGCGCCTTGGCATCTGGTTTTCTAGATGTATTTATTCTGGGTGCAGTTTCTTTCATATTTTTGGGCTTTCTTGCCCTTTCTCCCTTGCTGATTGTGTAGTAGGAGCCAAGGATGTAGTTGGTGCTGTAAGCTGTGGAGGCTTAAGCTGCCCTCATTGCCCCAGAGACCAGTAAAGCTTCTCCCACCTTTCTCCTTTATCAGGGGTAGGGACAGGGCCACAGTAATAATCGAAGTCATGGAGGCCAAGATTATCTACAGTTTCCTGGTGAGATTGATGAAGCTCCACTCCCCTTCCTCCCCTGTCTGGGGTTGTGATGAAGCTGCAGGTGTGCGCAGCAATCTATGCCATGTGGGTCCAAAAAAACCAGAGTTGCCCAGGTAGACTGACATAGCACCTGCTCTGCTCCCTTCCATGGCTGGGGTGAACACTTTGGACTACCCAACAATCTAATTTGTGTGGGCCGAATGTACCTGCAGTTGCCCTGAGAGGCTGAGGTAGTACTGTATCTTCTGCTCTTTAGGGGATGGGAATGGAACCACTGATGCCCTACAGTTCACTCTGTGTAGGCCAAAAGTATCTGCTGTTGCCCAGAGAGGCTGAGGAAACACCAGCTCCCACCTATCCTCTTGGGTGGTGGGGGTGGATACACAGGTGCCCAACAGTTCAGTCCCTGTAGGCTGAGAGTGCCTGCCATTGCCCTGAAAGACTGAGGAAACACCAACCCCCTCCTATCCTATTGGGAGGTGGGGGTGGATCCACAGGTGCTCAACAGTTCAGTCCCAGTAGGCCGAACATACCTGCTATTGCCCGGAGGTACTGAGGAAACTCCAGACCCCACTGATCCTATTGGAGGTTGGGGAATAATCCACAGGTACCCACCAGTCCAGGCCATGCAGGCCAAAGTGCCTGCATTACCCAGAAAGGTTGAAGAAACACAGCTCCCCTTCTACCTTACTTGGGGGCAGGGATGGAGCTATAGGTGTCTGACCATTCTGTGTGGGCCAAAAGCACCCACAGTTACCCAGAGAGGCTGAGGAAACACAACTCCCCTCTTATCCTATTGGGGGGTGGGGATGGAACTACAGGTGACTGAGTATCCAGTGTGTGGGGGCTGAAAGCACCTGCAGTTTCCTAGAGAGACTAAAAAAACCCCAGCCCTCTCCTATCCTATGGGGTTGGAAAGGTGGTGATGGAATTGAAGGCACTCAACAAATCAGTTTGTGTGGGCTGAAAGTACCTACAGTTGTCCAGAGAGGCTGAAGAAGCACAATTCCTCTCCTATCTCATTGGAGTGCAGGGATGGAGCCCCAGGTGTCCAACTATTCAGTCTATGCCAGCAGAATGTAACTGCAGGCACCCAGAGAGGCTGGTGCAGGTCCCTCCAGCTTCCTCCCTGCCAGAGGTGGGGCTGGAACTTAGGCTAGGACTGCAATCTGATTCTGGGTGTAAAGAAGACAGTTCCTACCAGCACTGTGATTTCCAATCAGCCCCGCTTCCCCTCATGCGAGAGGCAGAATCAAAATGGTGTCTATCAGCCTCTTTCTGACTTGGACAGGTTCAAACTTTAGCTGTTCTTAGGGTTATACTTTAGTCAGCCAAATTTACTAGTCAGTAGCTGAAGTTGGTGGCCAACCATCTCTTCCTCCCCTGTTTTTGGGAAATGGAGTTTCCAACTCCAACCACAGAATAGCTCCTGAGGCGGCTTGTGCCACCAGAGCAGGATGAGCACCAGCCTCCATAGAGTAGCCTGTAGTTTCCCAGAGAGGCTGGTGCAGATCCCCCCAGCTTCCTCCCTGCTGGATGTGGGGCTGGGGCCTAGGCTAGGGCTACAATCCCATCTGGGTGGAAAGAAGCTGATCCCTACTGTCACTGTGATTTTCAATCAGCCCCACTTCCCCTCATGTTGGGGACAGAGTTAAAATGGCAGCTACTCACCTCTTTCTGACTTGGACAGGTTCAAACTTTAGCTGTTTTTAGGATCATACTTTAGTCAGCTGAATTTACTAATCAGTAGCTGAAGTTGGTGCCCAGCTGTCTCTTCCTCCCCCATTTTTGGGAAATGGAGCTTCCAATTCCAGCCATGGAATATCTCCCAAGGTGGCTTGTGCCACCAGTGGAGTATGGGCATGGGCCTCTGCTGCATGGAGTACTCTACTCACAAATCTTCTCTGCAGATGGGCAGTTTCCTCCTTCCATTCTTTCAAGGATATTGCAGGATGCTCTTCTGGTCTCCTGGAGCCCCCAAACAGGTGCTTTAGATAGCTCTGGGTGAATTACTAACTGCCCTGTAGGACGAGCTGACTCTTGGAGCGCCTTACTCTGCCACCATCTTGCCCCTCCCCCCAAGACCATAACCTTTTTACATTGAATTTTAATTTTCCACATCTCTAGCCTAGTAGATCCTTCAATCATTTGCAAAACAAAACCATAGCTGCAACTTCCTGAAATCATTCATCTTATTATCCTGAAAATGTCACAACCTGTTACCCTCCTGGGACAGAGAAAGGGTACTGAAATTGATGAATTTGTAAAGCAAACATAAGGAATCCACCCAGACAATGTCATCAAAAATGCTGTCACTCACTCTCAAATTTTGTAGGTGAAACAACCTCCCTGCTCTAAATCCAATGCTCTACAAATATTAGCTTGTACATAGTAGATGCTCAATAAACACTGATGACTGTTTCCTATCTAGTCCTTATTAGAGATATAGTAGAATTTCTTTAACTTGTGTGGTGGATTGCAATTGACCACAAATCACTTTCATCTCTGTATTCATATCTCTTTGCAATGAAATGTTGTCATTCCTACCATAAAAAAGTAGAATATATTTCTCCATTCCTTAAATGCAGGCTTGGCTACTTAATCTGCTTTGGCCAAAAAGACCTTAGCAAATGTCACATAGACAGAGACTAGAAAAGTGTTCTCAAATTGTGGCTTGTCTTTCACAGAGAACACCTGTGAAGAAGCTGAAGTTAGTTTCCTAGAGAATGAAAAATCAAGTGGAGCCAAGCTTCCCCAGCTGAGGCCCACTAGTCCAATCAGCCTGCCAATTTTCCGGCAAGAGTGAAGTCATCTCATACCATCTAGCCTTAGCTGATTGTAACAGTTTGATATTATTGATGAATTCCAAAAAGAAATATTGGATTATGTTTGTAAACTGGTCTTTTCCTCTGGGTGTATTAGAGTGTATTGGATTCAGAGGTTTTACTTTTAATTGATTAAATAATGATTAAGGCTTTGATAGGGCCATGTGAGTAGGATATTGCATCCCCGCCCCCTTGGTGGGCAGGGACTCACAGATAAAACTACAGGGCAGAGCAGAGGAGTGAGTTGGACTTTTGGTGCTGGGGTTTTGATGTGGAGCCTGGAGAAGTAAAGACATAGAGAAGGAGGACACAAGGGAGTTTTTGAGCTGGAGCCCTAGGATGTACGCACACAGAGGAGCTTGGTCCTGAAGAAGGAGAGAAGGCCCTGGGAAATGAGACGAATCATTTGCCTGACAGTTCACAGTTGGCCTTGTGGAGAGAACAAAGCAGCTGAGCCCAGAGAGAATCAAGACCCAGGGAGAGAGACAAAGCCTAGAGAGCCTTGCTTAAGAGGAAGAGGAAGGCTGAATTTCGGCAGCCCTCTTGCTCCATTATGTGGCAACAGACTTTGGTGAAGGAAGTAACTTATGCTTTATGGCCTGGTAACTGTAAGCTTCTACCCCAAATAAATACATATTTCTGGTATTTTGCATCAGCACGCCTTTGGCTGACTAATACACTGATCTTTCAGCTGACTGAAGCAGAACTGCTTTGCTAATGCAGAGTTGCCAGCAATAAAATAAAATGGCTATTTTAAGCCACTACTTGTTGGGATGATTTGTTACACGGCAACAAATAACTTGTTGTTTAAGTTGTTATAACTTGTTGACAGCCAAGGTTACCATCTTCTACAAGTGTAACTCAATTTCTTTCTTTTAATTGTAATAAGCAGAATGAAATATCCATTTACTATATTTGTGAATGTATTTATGTTTTTATTTCCACCTCCTTTTATAAAGAAATTGAGATAACTTAAAACTAGAATACAGAAAAAATGATAATTACAAAATAGAAACAAAGAATTGGAATCAGGTAAAAAAAAAATAAAATAAGCAGGAGAAATGTTAAAACCACAGTAAAGAAAAATACAATTGTATTGGTCATAAAGGCCTATGGAGTTGATAGAGATGATTTTAACTTTGCATCTAAGCTCCCTGGCAGCCAAGTTAGATATTTTTCAATGTCAGGAAAAAGTAAGCACACCAACTACTCAGAAGAAACAAAGTGTTTCTTGCACTGGAATCTGAAAGACATTTTTTATATGGATGCCTCTTACAGGAGACAGGAAATGACATGTATGACAGCATTTTCCCAAACCAATCTAACAACTAGCTTTAGTCTGTATTGTCCTACAAAAACCACGAGTTAAACCTGAAAACACAATTTCTTGAAGGCAATTAATCTTGTTTCAAAATTTACATGACTCCCAAAATAGAGGTTTTTTGATAATGATGCAGGAATAGCATTTAGAATCGGTAATCAAAAGAATCTCTGACCACTCAGTAAAGACTTAAGTTTCCTTTTTCAATAGCTCAATTTCAGTATTTTTGTCAATACAAAATAGGAATCTCTAGGGAGATTGGCTGCCCTCATGAGGAAGAAAAGCAATAAATTGTCCACACTATTAATTGCCTTTGGAGATAAACATCTTTTTAAAAGGCCTTCAGTAATTCCCTACAATAGAATTGAATAATGTTTTTCACCCTCACAACCTACCTATTCTATATCCCCTCCTTTCTAGTCTTTGCTTTATGATACCGAATTAGTTCAGCTAAATAAGGGAAAGACAGAAAATAGAACTCACATTTATTTGGTCTCCTGTGGGACAAACAAGTCTAAATGCCTTGCATACATTATTTCATTTGATCCTTCCTAACCTTATGAGATGGGTATTACTATTACCAGGATACAGATGAGGAAATTGAGTCTCAAATGAGTTATTATACCCAGGTTGAAAGTAGCACAACTGGGATCTGAACCCAGATCTTTCTGGTTCCAAAGCTGATGCTTTTTTTCTTTTTGAAACTACAATGGTATTATGGCTGATAAAAAACAGTTCCTTCTTTAAGACAATGTATTTGCATTTTAATAGGAGATTCCAATAGTTTAAGGCCAAGGAATGCATAATGGTGGCAATTTCTGGTGCCTGAGTCCAACTAGGATGGGTGGGTGAGGTCAGGGAAGAGGCAGGTTGAGATTTTTACCATGGAAGTTCTGTTGGCCCTCATATCATAGCACTTGGGCCTATTCAACCAGTAGCCTATGCTTCTCCATCAGTAAGAAAGGCCCACTCTTTCAAACACATTGTGTCAGCAAATGCTATACAATGAACTACCGGAATGAAGAAATTTGATATTTTGACCCTACTAGTGTTGCTGATCCTCAACCATTTAACTTTTATAAAAAGGGAATGGGGGTGAGTAGTAGGCTAATATTTCAGTTTCTCTGGAAGTTTTTGAACTACTTTGTCAAAGAAAGCACACACACTAACTCCTTTTTGTGCCTTCAGATAAGAGTGAAGTGGATTTTTAAAGCCTTTGAGCTCTACCTCTGAGCTATTAAATAATTACAAAGCCAGAGTCAAGATTGTTCAAGCACTTGTCAAGGCCTTAGAATCCAGCAGCTATTAATCAAAAGCAGCCTGCTTTCCTGTTAGTTTTTTCGAATGGACTTTTGGATCTAATTTTTTTTTTTTTTTTTTTACGATCATGGAAACCAGAGCCACATATTATACAAAAGAGAAGAAACTGATCTGCCTTTATGCATGTTTCACAATGGAGACAACCAAGATGTGATGCTAATTCTATTTGGAATGCATTCATCAGTGTCCAGCCATCCATGGAAATGTGTCCTGTTGGAAAAAATGTCATTTGAACCAATAATTGACCATTTCAAATATAAGCATGAAAATTGCACATAACACAGTTATAGCCTGTGACCCTACAAATACTCATCAAGGCCTAGGCCAGTCATAAATCATATCTACATAAACTACACCAGTCCTAAGTGGATTACTTGTTTTTATAACAGATAGCAGCTGCCATTGATGGGGAATTAGCTCATTGTAATGGCACTGTTCTTCCTGGGATAGAATGAAAATAAAAATAACTATGGGCTTATTGTATGTAGAACACAGTATTATTTTACATGTTGTTGCTCACTCATCAAATATTTTAAGCTCTAAAATAAAGTCATGAACAAGACACAGTCCTTGCCCCTAGTGAATGGAATTTATAATTAGAAAGATACTGAATAATGTCATTGAATAATGTTCATTTCATGCACTGTACACTAACCCAGTGTTTACTGAAGAAGAAATTAATGCTTAGGTTAAGTACCTTTCCTAAGGTCACCATTGGTAAGAAGGAGAGCCAGGATTAGAACCTAGAATCTTCTGACTCTAATGATTATGTCCCTAATTATGCCCATAAAATTGCTCTTCTCCAAATATTTGTGTTATTGACTAGATGCCTCATTAGTCTGATTCTGTTCCAAGTTTAATAAACCCTTCTTCTCTATTTCCTTAGCACATTCATTCAATCAGCCAGCATCAAATATGTTTTAGGTGTTCTTCTAGGAACTGGGGACACCCTATCTATTAAGATTGTACTCTGTGGTGAGCACTGTGCTAGGATTTCTTCTGCTTCCTCTGCTCATCTGTCTCTACACTTGGGACACTTTTTGCCCCTTCTCTTGCATTAAATGGAAGAAACCCTTTATATTTCTAAGTAATACCCATCTTGGTTTTTATCAACATAGCAACACAATATCTGCCGTTTTTTGCTAATGTCATTTAACAGACACTTTTGAGAATAATGTTTCCATTTTGACTTTGAGCAGTTAGAAAACACTTCTTTTCATGAAAATCTTGTATTCTGTATCTGTTCTGAGTTCTTGGAAACTTCAAGTCCTAAGACAGAGGACAAATATTCTAGGATGTTTGGAGATATTATTTCATCTGATCCTCTCTTTTTAATATTGAGAGAACAGATTTGTAGAGGTTGTAACATGTCCAAAGGCACATAATTGTTCATGAGAAAGCTGTAATTCAGATCTCATAATATTAAAGAGATAGGATTCTTAGACATCACCTATTCCCAGGGTTTTAAAACTTGGTTATGCATTAGAATCATCAAAAGAGTCCAATAAAAACAGATGGGTGTATATAGATCAGTGGAACAGAATAGAGGTCCCCAAACAGACCAAAGCATGTATGGTCAATTGATTTTTGCCAAAGATGATGTTTTAGTTTCCTAGGGTGCTCAAAGTAAATACCATGAAATGAGTCAGGTTAAACAATGTGAGTTTATTCGATCATGGTTTTGAGGCAGGGAAAATGTAAAAATCAAGGCATGATCAAGGCGATGCTTCTTCCCAAAGACCAGCTGCCAGCAATCCTTGGCTCCTCTGTCACATGGCAAGGCACATGGAGGCATCTGTGGTCTCTCCCTTCTCTTCCAGTTTTCGTAGATTTCAGCTTCTTGCTTACACAGCTCTCTCGGTCTCTCTGTGGTCATTCCATTTATAAAGGACTACAGTCATAGGATTAAGACCCATCCTGAATGAGGGGGTCACACCTTAACTAAAGTAGTCTAATTAAAAGGTCCTCCTTATAACCCAGGACAACTAACAAGGAAATGATGATGAACACGAACCATCCCAAGGAACAGAAAGAGTCTACAACTGCAAGCAAGATAGTCCCATCTATCTGCCCCATGGGATTTAAGCCCCCTCTGAATTAGAGGTGGAGTGAGCATCACCATCCCAGAATCTTCAGGATTGGGGAATGAACGATGGACTAGAGTAGATTTACTGTTATTCTACTATAGACTTATTGTTATTCTAGCAATGGAAGAACTTTTATCATTGATGTGGAGGCAGTGGCCACTGGAGGTTCTGAAGGGAGGGAGAGGGGAAATAAGGTATAATATAAGGGCATTTTGGGGACATTGGAATTGTCCTGAATGACATTGCAATGACAGATACAGGACATTATATATCTTGTCATAATTTACAAAATTGTGTGGGAGAGAGTTTAAACTATAAT
>JAQZBX010066847.1:0-10752 GCA_029593785.1 Cabassous unicinctus
AGTGAAAAAAAATTGGAAAAATGACGGTAATAGACTTGCTCAAAACAGGGTTACCACAACCTTCAAATTATAAAAAGTGCAATATCTGTGAATCTCAATAAAGTGAAATGTAATAAAACAAGGTATGCCTCTAATGTCTTTTTCTGGTTTTGGTCTCAAAGAATAGGTTGGTGTGTATTCACTCCTTCTCTCCATTTAAACAAGAGTTTGTGTAGGATTAATATTATTTCCTTCTTAAATTTTTGATAGAATTCACCAGTGAAATTATTTATGCCTAGAGTTTTGTATGTGAAATGCTTTTACATAAAAAATCAATTCATTTAATAGATATAGGTTTATATAGGTTACTGATCACTAGTTATCTTCGCTAGTTTTCTCCTTCGAGGAACTGACCCATTTCAACTTAGTTGTCAATTATAATGTTAAGAGATATTCACAATATTACCTATTGTCATATTCATATCTATATATGATCTTGATAATTTTGTTTATTTTCTATTTTTGCTGATCTGATTTGTCAATTTTATTAATATACTTAATGAACCAGATTTTACTTGTATTGATTTTCTCAACTGATTTCTTGTTTTCTATGTTATTGATTCCATCTCTTGTTTTTACTATTTCTTTATTCTTCATGCTTTGGGTATAATTCATTGCTTTTCTAATACTTTCTTAACACATAATTCACTAATTTTAAATGCCTACTTCACTTCCACAAATTTTGAAAATTTCATACAGACAAACACTCCAAAATGTTGACACAGATTATATCCATCACCCTAGAAATTTCCCTCAGACATCTTTCCAGTGAGCCCCATTCACCAACCCTTGATAATCACTTATTTGCTCTTTATCACTATAGTTTTACCTTTCCTAGAATTTCCTATATATTACATCATAGATTATATAGTCTTTAGTGTCTGGCTCCTTTCACTTAACATAATGATTTTGAGATTCTTCCACGTTAGTGTGTGTGTTAGTAGATTTATCTTTGTATTACTGGCTATTATTTCATTATGTGGAAAATATTGTTTGTTTATTTATTCACCTGAGGAAGGACATTTGATTCATTTCCTGCTTGGAATTATTATGAAGGAAGCTGTTATACAAAATTATTTAAAATTGTTGTGTGAACATATGTTTTCACATTTGTTTTGCAAATACATAGAAGTTGGATTTCTGGTCATATATAAGTCTATATTAAACTCTTTAGAAAACTGTCAAAGTGTTTTCTGTTTTGCATTCTCTTCAGCAATATCTGAGAATTCCAGTTGTTCCAAACTCTTGCCAAAATTAATATTGCTAATCTTTTTAATTTTAGCCATCCTAGTGAACATGTAGTGGTATATTATGGTGTGAATTTGTTAGTTTTGAGAGTTTGTGTTTCCTATGAATTAATTCATTTGCATTAAATTTTCAAATGTATTGGCATACAGATTTTTATAATATCCTTGTCCTATCTTCTTAAGTCTTTATGATCTATTATGTTATTTGTTTTACTCATTAAATTTTGCCCACATGTTCATTTCTAGTATATATGCATACAACTGAGTTTTGTATATTTATCTGGTATCTCATAGGTTTCATACTTGTTAAACTCACTTATTTTTTCTAGGAGATTTTTGTAGATTTTTTGATTATCTACTTTGACCATGCAGTCAACTGTAAATGGGAAAAGTTTTACTTCTTCCCTTCCAATCTGTAAGTTTTTTCATTTCATTTCTTGTCTTATTGAAAGTACAAATATCATGTTTCATAGGAAAAGTAGGCATCTTTGCTTTGTTCCCAATCTTAAGGGAAAAGCATTCAGTCACACACCAATAAATATATTGTCAGCTAAAAGTTTTTTTGTAGCATTTCTTTACCAAGTTGAAGCAGTAACCCTCTGTTCTTTATTTCCTAAAAGCTTTTGTCATAAATGGGTGCTGGATTTGTTAATACTTTTTCTGCATTAATTGATAAGATTGTATTATTTTTTTTTCTTAGCCTATTTGTATGTAGGACAACATTTATGGATTTTTAAATGTCAAATCATCACTATGTATCTGAAATGTATCCCATTTGGTCATGATTTATAATTCTTTTCACACTTTATCATAGAGTTGCTAATATTTTGTTGAGGATTTTTGTGTGTAAGTTTATGAGAGATATTTGCATATTTCTTTTTTTTTGGTACTATTTCTGGCTATGAAATTTTGAGGTTTCACTATCATTCAATGAAAATATTTCTAATTTCTATTTTGAGTGCCTCTATTGTCAATTTCATAGAGGTGTATATTGCTTAATTTTCAAACATTCAGGGATTTTGTCATTACCTTTTTGTCATTGATTCCTAGTTTAATTCTACTCTGTTAACTAATATTCTCTATACCTCTATATTGTTTCAATCATCTGCCTTTCATTGAGCTTTTTTCAAATTGCCCAGCCTGTGGCTAATTTTGGTAAATGTTTCATGCATACTTACTTAAAATATTCTGCAGTTGTTGACTGCTGGCTTTTATGTTAAGAATATTAAATATAAATCAATTAAATAATTGATTATTTTATTTTACCAATCTTATACATCCTTAGTAAGTTCATTGGCTTTTCTATCTAGTTATTGCAAGAGAAGTGTTAAAATAACCACTGTGATGATTGGATATTTATCTTCTTCCTCTTTTGTTCTGTCAATTTTGTTATGCACACACAACCACACACATATATATCCACCTTTGTCATGAGGTGTATCAAAATTTAGAATTGTATATCTTGCTGGCATACTGAAAATTTGTCTCCATGAAACACCACCTTATAAGTTGTTGCCTTAAAGTCTGATATTACCTGATATAAGCACACAAACACCAGTTTCCCTTTTTTTTTTAATTTACATGGATTATCTCTGTTAATCTTATTATTTTTCAATATTTCTGTGTTTTATATTTAAAAATTGTCTCTATAAGCTACATGTAGTGTGGTTTTCTCACCCAATCTGTCAAATTTTTTTCTTAATTGAATTCTCCTTTATATTTACCTATTAGGTTTTGGTTTAAATATATCATTTTATTATTTGTTTGGGGGGGGTTTGGAGGGGTTTATGGGTAATGTTTAGTATCTTCTTTATAAGTCTGCATTTTCCAATGTTTAATGATGAGAAAGTCTTGTTTTCATGATGAATAATTGAAATAAAAGTTCCATGTAAAAAGAGGGAGTAATGTAGAAGTCCACCTCAAAGAAAATTATTGACTGCAGAGTACTTCTTTTTACTAAATTATAAAACTAACTTTTGTCAATTCACACACTTTTGGAAAGAAAACATATATTTTTCTTGAGTATTTGCTTTTGTGGAGCATATGGTTTTAAACAGACAAAAAATATCTATCCCAACTTCTTGGTCTTCAAGCTATTTAGCATTTATAGCCAAACTATCACATATATCTATTACATACAAAGTCTGAGTTTATGGTAAACTATTACACAGACAAATTCCTTGAAAAGATGATCCTGTGCAAGGAAAAGCATTGGTATTAAACTGGTAAAAAATTTAGTCAAAGTAATTTTTTGTCCATTACCACTTTGTATAAAGCTTAGGAGGAAGAAAAATTTGAGATATTTCTCATGAAAGACACTTAGAGAGTTGTAATAAAATACTTCTTTGAATTCAATTGTGTCCAACAGTATTTTTCATTGCTTGATTTTTTCACATTCTGCCTCAACTGAAACAGTCTTTAAAAGCAGCTGTTAATGAAGAAAAATAGTTATCTTGTCTTAGTATGTGTTAAATTGATGAACACAGAATTAATACAAATTTCCATCCACTGAAGCAAGTAACGGTGACAGACTACAGTGTGTCTCTTAATTCTGAGCAGAAAGAGAAACTCCTTTAACCCAGTCTCACAAATAGAGTCTACATTTCAAAATTTGTTTTGCCTGCCCCCCGCCCCGTTCCAGACGAAAAGAGCACGACCTCATGCCCCAGCCTCATCTCTGCAATGCATTTTACCTGGAAAAGAGCCATCCCTGGGCTTTGGCAGGGGAATTATATTCTGACACAGTGGCCGGTGGGCACGGAAGAGGAAATTATCAGACACCTGTATTCTGCGTCCCGGTATGGGGGAGCCTGGCCAGAACCCCCGCACCTTGAAGGTCCGGGCAGGCGCTGGCGGTATTTTCCCACCTTGGTATCGCTGTCCTAACTTCCTCTGGTGTCCTGACAGAGTCTGGAAGGAGCTTTCTGTGGCTCAGGGGGTCTGAAACTCCTAGATTGGGGCATGCCAGGGCCTGGGATGTGTGTTTTGGTGGGAACTGCATAGTTGGCAGGATGTTTCTGGGAAATTTCAATCCTTGCATTCTGGGCTTCTTGGCCCTCTTGCATTCTCTGCAATCTAGCCTTGTGATCCCTCTTCTCAAATATTTTCACTTTGTCCAGGACAGATTTCAGGGTGTTCTCCTGCTCCTCATTGACCTCTCCCACCCTCTCACTCTCTGGGGGAGGTACGAAAGAGGAGGGCATCAGTATAGGACTTCTGAAGGAGGACTTTGCTGCGACAGGAGGAGGCTAACATTTGGTAGATGCTACGGGAATTTCTGATGGGGTTGACTTATATTCATAAGATTTGGGGAAGTCAAAGGATTCTTCTCTGTTTTGCATTTTGACCTTGGGCGGGAAGGCAATTGCGCCTAAGTTGAGTTCTGCTAGCAGCCCTCCTCATCTGAGCTTGTGGTCCTGGCTTTGGCTTCCTTGTGCTCTCATCATGCTGCACCGGCTCCCAGGAGCGGTGATGGAAGACAGCAGCGGATCCTTGGCCAGCTCAACCACTTCCTTGTCAGTGTAGGCGCTTCCTTCCCTCTCCGAAGTGTCTTCAAAGTCACTGATGAGGCGGTTGTTGCAACTCAGATAGTCCTTGCCCACAGCAGATAAGTAGGACGTGCGGTCTTCTGGTAAGACATTGCTTTCTGTTTGTCTCAAGTGTCCTATAGTCCTTTTCTTTTTGTTGATTTCTCTGGGTTTGTGCATAAATTTAAAAAAAAAAATCCATGTTTCCTTCTGTTCAATTTAGTTATATTTACTTCTACTATTTTCTTAGTATTTACCTGAAAAAATATAAGATGCATTATTAACTGGAGAGTCTAATAAACATTAGTAGTTTTACCACTTTCCAGACAATGCTATCCTTATATTTTTAACCCAATTTAACCTTTTTCCTCCATATGTCTTGTTTTTCTTTTTTGAAAAATTATACATGCATATGTATATTTAAACTTACATTTTATCCTTTTCATATGCTTTATATTTCTTCAAGAATATTTAGGGTTTCCTTCTTCTATAGCTTTGCACAGACTAAAGAATAATCACATTCAACCTTTCTGGGCAAGTTTGCTGGAGATAAATTCTTTCTACTTTTGTTTTTATGAAAATGTTTTATTTTGTCTTTATTTCTGAAAGATGTTATCCCTGATACACATGTCTAGATTGGCATTTATGAAGACATCACTCCATTTTATTTGACCTTTGAAACTTTTGTTGTGATTTCTTCCTTTCTTATTTTAGTTTATTGGCAAGGGAGTAAAGACTTTATTAAGAAACAAGAAAAGAAAAACAGTACACAAACTGGGACATATATTGTAGGCATGCTGCACAGTGACATGCACTTGTGGGGCCCTAGTTTAGGCCTTTTAAAAGTCTTTCTTCCTCCCCTTTCCTAATGTTGGGGAGGGGCCCCAGCTGTTTGCTGTTCTGTTCATTAGTTGTTCCACCTGTTATCTCTCAGAGGTCCAATGGTGAGACCTTTGTTTTGAAGGTATCTGGGGCTTCACTTTTACCCCAGAAAGAATTCCAAATATAATCTCACGGCCAGGGTCTTGTGGAATCTTTTTGGCTTTGATCTTTAGTCACAGCCTTCCCCTCAGGAGATCTGGGTGGTGTCTCCTGGCAATGTTTCTATCAAGTCCCAGCTGCCTTTCTTCTTTCACTATCCTACCCTGCCTCAACTCCCCCCTCAGAGAGTTTACATACTTATTCTTAAAGGGGAGCTAAAGGGCAATGGTCATTCTTTTGTGTCTACTTCCTCCTGGTTAGGGGGAGTATTCCCTGCCTGACAGGATGTAAAACTCTTTGGCTATTCTACTGATGTTGAGGTTGATTGGAACTGGATGAAATCCCCATGTGACTAATATCTCTTTCTGGAAGGCATTGATTCTGGAAGAAATAAATTTATTTAGAATTTAAGATACATGATCCTACTAGAAGGATAAGATGATGGTGGTAAGCAGGCCCAAAAAGGGGGCTAGCCAAGACATACTGGACCATGAAAGTGAGAAAGACCATGTGCCTCCGTAGGCTACCTCCTCCCAAAGCTGACATGAACAAGCATTCTTCCTTGAGTTTTTTTATGTTGTTGGTTAATGCTAAGGAGAGATTGTGAAAGACCTGCTGGGTTTAGTATAAACTGCCAACCCAAGTTCCCATGGCAGTGGTTATGTGTAGGACAGCTAGAAGAAGTGTGAAGAGAGGCACTGCCTTAGAGATAATCTCACAAAGGCAGTATAGGCAACAAGACAAGCATACAACGAACAAATTAAAGACAGTACTTAAGAGAGCCATTCCTTTATCCTATAGGCACATTAATTAATTATTTAGAAAAAGAATTAAGTTTACCAAGACTTTTACCATGTTCAATATCCTTCTGCATATGATCTATAATGAAGAGATATTATATTCATCAGGCATATAGGTGCAGAACCTAATACTAATCAATGCACAAGTTCCTTGTGCTGCAGTTTATAGGTCTAAACACCAAGTTTGCAATACCATACATGTTGTCCCTCCATGGAAGCAGGCCATAATGCCAATTGTGTTAAGTTCTACTCACATTACTCTGGTATACTCCACTTGGTATATCCCTTCACAGAGCCAGCATGCTGCAGCATAGTTGATCCTAGAAAGAAGCTAGGAAGTTAGGCATTCAGAGAGAGAAAATTCCCAGCTCCACTTTGGACAGCCAGCATCTCCTGGGACCTTCATTGGAGTCCCTTGTTTGCAGCGTACTTTGTGGAATTTGGACTTGTACATCCCCACAGTCACATGAGGGAATTTTATGTAATGTAATCTCATGCTATTTACAGCTATCTCCTGTCAGTTCTGTTTCCCAGAGAACCCTGACTAAATCACACTGTCTCAGGGAAGGAATATATTTATGGGAATAATACAGTTATTTTCAAACTATGTATTTAATAAGTATAGGTCAAGTCAGCTTAATTTTGAGTTCAGCTTCTGGTCATTTGTAGACCAATCTTAGTGCTGAGAATAAGATAAGTGAGAGAAATCATTTTAATCTTCTTTATGGTATTGGAAAACTAGAAAGACTGCCATTACTTGAAGTGTCAGAATCCTAGTGAAAAGAGAAATTATTTAGGTGAGCATAGCATTCTGTGATATAGTTATTCTTGAAGCACTTGTTTATTACAAGTTGCCTCTGGGGCTGACAGACTTATAAACTGACAAGAATACATTATCCATTCAAAGTTTGGGAACTTGGGATGAGCCTTTTGCCTCCCAAAGACAGAGAACAAAAATTCTGAAGATCAGTAGTACCATGTCTTCCTGGCTGAGAGTTCAGACCCATATCACAGAGGAAAAGAAAGCACATTGAAATAAGCTTAATTTTATGCAACACTTTTCTCTCAAATAATTTGCTTCCAACTGTAGAGATTAATGGAATAGGAAAAAAAAGTTACTTGAGTACACAAAGAAAGTTAATATCTTTGAAAATATCAATAAAATAGTTAAAATCATCCATCAACTAATTGAGTAAGAGGTTTGTGCATAGGAGAGTCATAAATTACCAATATCAGGAATGAAAACTGCTTATTAATATAACTGCTACAGATGTTAAAATATTAGAGTATATTATGAACAATACTTTTGCCTATGAATTAGAAAATTTTAATGAATTGACTTTTTCTAAATACACCCATGTATCATATCAAAACACATCTGAATAATTCGGTACCCACTAAATAATTTTACTCTGAATTGAAAACATTCCCATGAAGAAAACTCCAGGCCATTAGGCTTCATCAGAAAATTTTCTCCAATCAAAAGAAATAAAATAATATGAATCTTCCACTAAATATTCCAGAGAACAGAAAAATTGTGGAACATTTCCCTACTCTGCACAAAACCTGGGAAAGCCATTATAGAAAAGAAAAATTACCAGCCAGTCTCTCTCATAACATGAATGCAGAATAATACCTCCACAAGTTGCCAAATAATCGTGGGTTAACTACAGCAGTGCAGAGTTGCTTTAGTATTTCAGAATAAATCTGTTGTGTATGGAAAATTCTGTCCCCAAGCATGGAAATGGGAGTATGGTTTCTGAAAAGGGGTTGTGATCTATGTCTGTCTTTGATCTTGCAGTACAAATTTGAACATGGGAAAATTCTTTAGTATATTCAACTAGACAGAAATCTCTAATGATTTCTGGCAAGCTATTACTCATTTTGGTTTTCTCAAGACATATTCACAAATCACCTAATTCAGTCTTCTAATTAGGGAAAGTATATTTTTTCCATTGTATTTATAGAAAAGCTGAATCCCATTCTATTATTAATTGATTGATCAGGGATTGCTTCATGAGCATGCAAACTCTACACATCCACAAGGACTTGTGTTTGGTTTACTTCTCTGTTATTGCGCTCTTGAAATACGTAGCAATTTTTGAACACAGAGCTCTGGGTGTTTATTTTGAACTGGGTGCTACGATTATGTACCTAGCCCTGACTTAAGTCTGTAGAAGATTGTTGTTTACTGCTCAGGTAATGTTGTGGAGAATCAGAGTTCAGGTAAGTTCTCCACCGGAGAAGGATGTGCCTCATATGTCCAATTCTAGGGTGGACTGACACTTGGGTGTTGACTAAATATTCCAGACCCTGGGAAGATTGTGCCACACACTTTGGAGGAATGTCTCTTGGGACAAAATATGCTTTGGGGTGGCTGTACTGCATCTTTGGAATACTGATTTCTGGATGCTGATTAAATGGACTGTGCTGGCTCAGAAGCAAAAATCATTGCTTCTGTAAACTTGATAATTTCAAACACAGACCTTATTCCCAGCTACTATTTTGCTTGTTGCACTGAATATAGTAAAAATTTGGAAGTGAAATTCAGTTTGATTTTTTTTTTCCTTTCTGGTACATTTTGCCTAAAGACACAAATGTTGGTAACATAGAGAAAAAGGATGCTTAGAATTTCTGAGTCAGAAATGTGGAACATGTAAAAGATCATCATCAGGTAGAACTACCAATTCATTTCTTGGGCCTGAATGGTTGTATTCTTTATTTATTTATTTATTTATTTTTTTGAGGTACTGGGGCTGGTGATTGAACTCAGGACATCATATTTGGGAACCTGGTGCTCAACCACTGAGCCCCATTGGCTCCGCTGCATGATTTTTTCATTTGTTGCTTGTTGTTTGTTTTTTGGTTTTTAGGAAGCACCAGGAACTGAATTGGGACCTCCCATGTGGGAAGCAGGGGCTCAACTGCTTGAGCCACATCCTGTATACATCTTGTAATACATCTGCTCTCCTGTATTAATTTTACAGTCAATGAAAAAATGCAACAATTGATTCCTCTATTCCTCAATTAAATGTGATGATATAAAAAATGACATTATCTAAAGGTGGAAATGACTGGAGAAGTACACACTCTCAAACTGCATACAGGAGTTTAAATTAGTACAACTTCTCTAGAGAGTAATTGACCACATTTAGAAATAGCTTAAAAATATACATATACATTTTGACAAATTCCATTTCCAGAAGCTTTTAATAAATATAATATAAAGGAAATATTTTGATTTTGAAGGTCCAATGTGTTTATTACATCACTACTAAATATGTGATTAATTGAAAACAATAAAATGTTGCTATATAATTAAATTATGTCTAAGGGATGAAAGTCTATGTAACACTATGAATTATGTTGTAGATGATTCTGAACTCATCAACATAGATGTCCATGATTTATATTTAAGAAAGACACAGATAGGCTACAAAAATGTAATTTTCCAAATACGTGCACATATTCATAAATGTATGTGTGTATATATATATGTATATAAACACATGCAAAGTTTTTAGAATAGATCTGGCTCATAATTAGTACTCAGTAATTATCCCTCCAAAAATCTGTTTTTTTCCTTCATTATTTTTTGGTGGTAAGGGTGTTTTGCTACTTTTTGCTTATTTTTAAAACTCTCAACAATGAACATATTTTTCTTTTGCAAACATTCAAGTAAAAATTTAGATTGTTTTAAACTTTTGAGTGGTTCATTAAATTCATCCTTAACTCAATTATTACCAGGTCAAATTGAGCAATAGTCTCTTCTACAGGGATGCAAAATTGAGTAAATTGATGAAAAAAAAAAACATTGATTACAAGAAGCCTATAATGTTGTACAACTATAGTGGAGATATCAAGAAGAATAAATGGCTGCATTGACATCTGTAGTCACTAGAATAAGTGTTGCTGAAACTTTGAGAAAGGACGTGAAGTTTGAAAAATCAAACATTGGAGGAATATCATGATTTAGTTCATAATACAATGTAGAGATGAAGGAGAGGATTTAAACAGCAATGACAACTTGTGTACCAGAGTAAAAACACATTACAATTGAAGAGTAAACTGAGGAATGAGATAGGTTATTGAATATTGTAATTATCCCTGCTGGCTTTTGAGAAAACACTTTTTGTCTTTCACAAGATCAGGGACTAT
>JAQZBX010066848.1:0-16039 GCA_029593785.1 Cabassous unicinctus
ACAAAATGTATGTTTGTTTCATGTGCATACATTTATACTTTATATAAATGATCTTGTGCCATCCATATAGCTCAACTTCCATCTTTCAATTTAAGGTCTATAGGGGACAATTTTATGACACACCAGAAAGGAAGTATTGCTACAAAGAGGAATTAAGTACCACAGAAGAAAACTGTCTAGGGGTTAAGGGATTTTCTGCATAGGCAATCATTTCCGTGAACAAAGAGTTTTTTTCTTCCTTCCCAATCTGTGCACGTTTATTTCCTTTTCTTGTCTTATTGCACTAGCTAGGTCTTCCAGTACATTGTTGAATAGTAGTGGTGAGAGGGAGTATCCTTGTTCCCGATGTTAGAGGGAAAACATCTATTTTCACACTATTAATTATGATGTTGGCTGTAATTTGGTTTTGTTTAGTTTTGTTTTGTTTTGTTTGCTAGATGTTCTTTATCAAGTTGAGGACATTCCCCTCTATTCCTAGTTTGCTGAGTTTTTATCGTGAATGGGTGTCCGATTTTGTCAAATGCTTTTTCTGCATCTATTGGTATAAAGCATATGATTTTTCTTCTTTAACCTGTTGATGTGACAGATTGCTTTAATTGATATTTTGAATGTTGAACCAGCAACCTTGCCTACCTGGAATAAATTCCACTCGGACATGGTATACAATTCTTTTCAAATTGTTGGATTCAATTTGCTAATATTTTGTGGAAGGCTTTTTGCATCTATGTTTATGAGAAATATTGGTCTATAATTTACCTTTCTTGTAATGCCTTTGTCTGGTTTTGGTATTGGGGTAATGTTGGCCTGATAAAATGAGTTAGGAAACATTTCCCCTGCTTTTGTTTTCTGGAGGAGATTGTAGAGAAAAGGTGTTATTTATTTAAATATCTGGCGGAATTTACCAGTGAAGCCACCTGGGTGTTGTGCTTTCTATTTTGGAAGTTTAATTGTTGATTTAATCTCTTCCATAGGCCTGTTCAGATTATCATTTTCTCCTTGTGGGAGTTTTGGTAGACTGTGCCTTTCAAGGGTTTTGTCTATTTTATCTAAGTTATCAAATTTGTGGACATAGAGTTATTTGTATTTCTTTATTATCCTTGTAATGTCCATGGATAAGTAGTGATGATCCCTCTTTCATTTCTGATATTAGTAATTTGTGTCTTTTTGTTTGTTTGTTCTTCTTGATTAGCCTAGCTAGAGAGTTAGCCTTTTTTTTTAAATCTTTTCAAAGACCAGTGTTTGGTTTCATTGATTTTTCTCTATAGTTTTTATTGTTTTCCTCTTTTCAATTTCACTGATTTCTGTTCTAATTCTTTATTTCTTTTCTTTTGCTTACTTTATATTTAATTTGCTCTTCTTTTTCTAGTTTCCTAAGGTGGAAGCTTAGGTTAATGATTTTAGCTCTTTCTTCTTTTCTAAAAGATGCATTCAATGCTAGAAATTACCCCTAACTACTGATTTTTATGCATCTCGTAAATTTTGAAATTTGTATTTTCATTTTCACTTAATTATTTACTTTTTAAGTGCTGAATAGCACAGATATTTTTTATATCTCTGGGCTTAAAGTATATATATAACATTTGGATATCGAACCTTACTGACAGTGAAACAAACTACACCAAGCCCTGGAACATAATTTTTAGTCTTGTTTTGTAGTAGGGAGAGTGCTTCCTCCATGGCAGGAAGAATTGACGATGTTGATGAGTGAGGTTTTTTTTTTCCTCCTGTCTTTTTTTCTTACTTTGCACTTCTAAATTCCCATGAGTCAAGGAAGAATTCCAAAGAGAAATTAGAAAGCACTTTGAAGGTAATGAAAATGAAAACACAACTTAATCAAAATTACTTAGCAGTACTTTAGGGAGAAATTTTAGCACCGAAGGGCTCAAGTCAATAACCTCAGCTTTTACCTTAAGAAACTAGTAAAAGAAAAACAAATGAAATCTGACCCAAAGATGAGAGAAGAAAGAATACAATAAAGGTCAAGGTTGAAATCAATGAACTGGAAAACAGAAAAATGATAGAGAAAATCATTTGTCAGTTTGGTTCTTGGAAAAGATCAATAAAATTGATAAAACTCTAGCTATGCTGATTAAGCAAAAAAAGAGATACGACAAATGATCAATTAGGAATGAGAGAGTTAACATCTCTATAGATTCTACAGATATTAAAATAATTATATGGGATTACTATGAACAACTTTATGCATGTATATTTGACAACTTACATGAAAGGGATAAATTTCTTGAAAGACACAAACCACCAAAGCTTACTTGAGAATAAATAGATCACCTGAATTATTCTATATCTTTTAAATAAATTAAATCTGTAGCGAAAAATGTTCCCACAAAGAAAATTCCAGGCCCAGATGGCTTCATTGATGAATGCTACAAAATATTTAAGGAAGAAATAATACCAGTCTGTGTCAGTGGCCTCCAAGATCACACTGTGTTGGATATTCCTGTAACTAACCCCTGGGTTGGCGATTTGTTAAGGACTGGGAGGATTCAGAAGTCATCATACTCATGGCTACAATTTTTCACAGCAAAAGGATACAAAGCAAAATCAGCAAAGGGAAAAGCTTGACTGGGCAAAGTATGGAGGAAGCCAGTTATAAGATTTCAAGAGTCTTTGCCCAGTGGAGTTACACAGGATACACATAATTCATCCAGCAATGAATTGTAGCAACTCATAGAAAGTGTGCTAACTATGAGGAAAACTCGCTTAAGCCTAAGAGTCTGGGGTTCTTACTGAGTATCAGTTACACAATGCTTGCATGACCAGTCACATTTACCAAAACTAGCTCCCCAGTAGGAGAGCAGGTGTTCACCATAAATCACATTGTTTACACAAACTGTCTAGGCAGACTGCACAGACTTAAACAAGCCAAATACTCTTAGAACATTCCAAGAACTCAATTCCCAGGAGCCAGCTAAGGGCCAGTCACAAAAATAGACCCTTTTGGGAATGTGAAAGATTTGAGCAAGTCAGACCTGCTGACAAAACTCTTTGCTGCACACAGTCCTATTCAAACGTTTTCTGAAAATTGAAGAGGAGGTAATATTTCCCAACTCATTACCAACAATTATCCTGATACCAAAGCATGGCAAAGTACTACAAACCTCATAACATAGATGCAAAAAACCTCAACAAAATATTTGCAAATCATATCTAATAAAATATAAAATTCACAGTATCATGACCAAGGGGAGGTTTTACAGAATGCAATGTTGGTTTAACATTCAAAATTCAATCATTGTAATTCACAATATTAACCAAAATAAAAAACAAGCTATATGATTATCCTAATAGATGCAAGGGGTAAAAAACAGGGAAAATCCAACTGCCATTCCTTATAAATATCTCTGCAAACTAGAAATAGAAGAGAATTTCCTCAATCTGATATAGGGCATTTATGAAAAATTTACAGTCATATTTAAGATCAGGAACAAAGCTAGAAGTTGGAAGTAGAACTCCATGTTATCATTTTAAATTGACCAATGACTTTTTATTTTCATATATGTACAGAACTTCAATAGTTTGGTGCAACAAATAAAATTTGATGGAACTTTTTTATTATCCCTATAGTTTTTTCCTATTTTTTTTTGCTTATTTTATTTTATTTCATATTTAAATGGCAATTATGGAAGGTAAGAAGAATAACAATTATATTAGGAATTATTGAGTAATATTTGTTTTTTGCTTTGTTTCTCTTTAGGAGAAATTGATGACTTTTGGTTTAAGTTTTTTTCTGAGTATATATAGCCAAAATTATGAAATGGCCATTTCATCATTCTCAGGTTGTTTAATTTGATTTAAGAGGAGAAGTAGAGCAAGATTGAAATAATGATATGTTGAAGTATTATAAGTAACTGTGAACCATATATAACATTTATTGTATTTAGTTTCAAAATGCTTAATTTTTTTTCCCTTGTAGATATTGTTTCCCTGAAGAGGCGGGGACTCAAGACAAGGCTCAGGTAGTTTTTTGGAAAAGATAAATAATTTCTGGATGTGTCAGTTTGACTTGCCTGTGAGTCTTTCAGAAGATGTCCACTTACCATGGAGTTAAATGGAAATTTGCCTTTAACACTCAGGTGAAAAGTCAAAGTTGGATATATGGTTATCAGCAAAAGTAAAAGTATGAATAATATTAATTGACAAGATCTCCCCTACTTAGTATGTAGACAGAATTCAGCAAACACTTTTTGAGTGCCAGCTCTACACCAGGCACTGTTTTATGTACTGGAAATACAGCAACTAATAAAATATTAAAAGTCATAATCTCTTCCCTCTAAAGCATATAATCTGTATTGGGGAAACAAACAAGTATAGATATTTAATACAATGTAATAAGTCCTATGACAGATATTTGCAGAGAAAGATTTCAAGACCCGAGCTGAGAGGCTATGTAGGAATCAAGAAAAAGCTGAATCTTAAAACACAGATGAATTAAGTAAAGAAGGCAAGAAAATGAATGTCAGGCAAGAGGAAAAGTATGTGCAAAAGCACCAAGGCATAGATGAGCATGGCATTGTTTGGAGAACAGTATTTGCAGGTACCTCCTATATAGTACTTCTCACAGTTTACAGTTTTGTTTTTTGTGTTTTTTTTTTGTCCTAACAAGCAGTAAAGTTCTCATTACAAAATAGTGACTTATTCTTCTTTGTAACATCTGTGCCTTGCATAACATTTAATATATAACAGATACTCAGTAAATGTTGACAGAATGACCACAATTTGATAAATATTATACTTTTCTATTCCATAAGCTATTTTGGGAATTGACAATTCCCACAGAAAAGACTCTGTATAAAAAGTAGTAGTTAAAAAAAAAAAAAGCAACAAAAGAAAAAAAAAATAAAAGTAGTAGTCCTTAAATGAAGACTTGAAAGATAAGTAGAAAATTATCATGCCAGCAAGTGAGGGATAAAAAGGGAAACATTCTAGACAGAGGAACATATCCCAAGATATAGAGATTTAGAGAACATAGAGCTGCACTGTTTAATATGGTAGCCAGCTAGCTACATGTGACTATTTAAATTTTAATTAATTAAAATAAAATAAAAAATTCAGTGCCTTAGACACACTAGCCACATTTTTATGTGACCAGTTATCCACAAGTGGCTAGCAGCCACAATATCACACATTGTGGATATAGAATATTTACATCATCACAGAAAATTCTAATGACAGTGCTGTCATAATGTGTTTAAGAAACTTCAGAAGTTTGATTTGATGAGAGTGTAGCTTGCAAGAGTGAGATGGAAGTTGCAAGGACAAGGTGGAAGGAAATGATGCTGGAAGGGTAAGTTTAGCCCAAGTCATTGGATGTGTTGAATGGCAAAAGTGTTTGAACTTACCCTGTGGGATATCAGCTGGGGTGGAGGGTAGGGTGCTTAGTTTTGATTAGTGAAAGTGGGGGCTGGTGAGTTGATCTGATTTGTTTTAAAAGAATCTGGCTACAATATAAAAGGTAGATTGGGAGGGTGAAACTAGCATTCAGGAGCTCACTTTATATTAGATTAGTAGTCCAGATGAGAGGAATACTGAGGACTTAGCTAAGTTCAAGACAGTGAAGATAGAAAGGAAGAGACAGATTTGGAAGATATTTAAAGGTAGAATTGGTAGGAAGATTTGTAGTGGAAACTAACAGAATCTGGGATGACTCTGTGATTTTTTGGATTGGGCATGTAGGTAGATTGGACAGGATATAAATGGGGGGAAAGCAGGTTTTGAAAGAGAAAAAGAATTTGACTTTAATTTTGGCCACCTTAAGTGTGAAGATAAGCTCAATTTAATCAAAGAGTCTGGAATTCAGGGTAAAATTCGGAACCAGATTATATATTCTGGGGGTCATCAGAATATAGGTGACTTTTGAAGCTTTGAGTTTGGTTGAAATTGCCCAGGGAAAGCATGTAGCATGAAAATAGATGAGCCAAGGACAGGCTTTAACATTTATTGAGGTGTAAAAAGATAGTGCTTTAGATTGAGAATGAGAAGGAGTAGAAAGGAAAAATAAAAAATAAAAAAGAACATTAGTAAAGAGTAATGTCAAAGATAGCTGCAGAAGGTTAGCATTTCAAGGAGGGATACTGCTCCAGAGAAGTCATATAAGAGAGCCATAAAGCATATATTGGATTTATTGAACAGGAAGTCTTTGGCGACCTTTAGGAACAGCCGTGTGCTGAATCACCAAGAGAATTCACACCTTCAAGTGGAGGTGAGTTTGTAAAGGGACATTGGGAATACCAGAACTGATAAAGCCTTCAGGCATGTAAGTTACTCTTGCTTTATTTGTAAGATGATAATATTCCATATTGTTTTATTATTATAAAGATTAAATGAGAGAATTAAAGGATAAGTATTTTGTAAACTCTAAAGCTTTTTACAAGTTTACAGAATTATAATTACTTTTAGGTTACATCTATATTTAAGGTGAGGAAATGGGAGAAAGGATTCTAGGTAAAGACAAGACATAAAGACATATCTTGTTAGAAGACTAGGGATTCTAAGAGAACTCGTTGGAATTATAAGCAGGAATAGTGAAGGTGTGAACCAAGAAAGAGGAAGAGCTGGACTGAGTGGGTATATTGGTGTTTTGCAGACCATTGATCAAATACCTTCTTCCTGGCATATCTAGAATATAATAAACAAGTTTGGAACCTTCCTTTCTCAAAATACTGTAAAAACTGGCCACTTCCCCTTAGATATGTTCAAACTAATTACATTTTTGTCTTGAAAAAATTTGGTTCTTATCTCTTTCTCACAAATGATTTCTTTGGAATGATTAGTTTTGCAGGTAATACTCACTTCATCTAGTTTTGTTCTCCTTCTCTCTCTTCCCTGCTTCTTCTCTTTTCTTTCTTCTACTTTCAGTTTTCTCAAAGTTTTTCTCGTCTTCATCATCTTATTTTTGTTGTTGTTGTCTGAAACCTTCAGCTTTTGTAGCTTTTGACTGCAGGTATCCTGGGTATGGGATTTCTTAGGCATTTTCAAGATCAATTTACTTTGAAGTGAGCTACTTGCTCAAGAGGATGGATTTCCTGGGTGCTAACTGATTGGATGAAGGACAGATTATCTGGGAAATGGAGAATTATTTATAGTCTAATGAAGAATAATTTTAAATTGTTATTTTAACATAACTGACTATCATACCTTCTATGGCCTCTAGAGATGTAATTTCTGATAGCAGATGGCAGTACCAGGCATCTTTGTGTTATTAATAGGAAAGGAGAATGCCAATTTCACTCACTCTTTTCCTTCCTCTCCTTCCATTTTTCTCACCCTCCATCTCAGAAGACATGTGTGTGTGGCTGTGGTTGCACAGTAATGTGAAGACCAAATCCCACTCCATGTTTCCCCACTGAAAGCATACCTTCTATCTTCTTTGTATCTTTAACAAAGTTAATTTTTTACAGATGCTCTTGTTGAAATTGTTTACTCACATGTGGTATTTTAAATTTGTTTCTTTTCAGGAAGGTTGGGCTGAAAGGTGGATGAAGGGCTTGCTCTTTGCTTTGCATAAAAGGGTGAAATCTCAGCTAAAACAATTTGCTTTCTGTTCATCCCCCCCTCCATATTAAATAGTAGCTTAAAAAATAAATTAGTCAAATGGGGAAAAAAACACAACTCTTTCTTAGAGAAGAATTTCCAGGCATATGTAGATAATTCCCCTTTTTCTGGAGGTGATGCTTAATTTCCATCCTCTACTCCAGAGGGTGGGCTAGACTTAGTTGCACCCAAACCATGGAGAATGAAAAGGGAAAAATAGTAACTTTACAGTGGAGAAACCTGGCAGACACTACCTTAACAAAGTGATAATGGTTAATATCACAAGTGATGTCTTGTAGATATCATGAACCCCCTGATGATTTGGGACTTCACGTCTGTGGCATTCTTTACAAAAACCCATAACTCTAATCTGAGTATGAGAAAACCATTAGATAAACTCAAATTGAGAGGCATTCTACAAAAAACCTGACCAGTACTCCTCAAAACTATCAAGGCTGTGAAAAACAAAGACTGAGAAACTGTCACAGCCTAGAAGAGACTAAGGAGACTTGATAACTAAATGCAGTGTGGTACCCTGGATTGAATTCTGCAACAGAAAAAAAGATATTAATAGAAAAACAGTTGAAATCCAAATAAAGTCTGGAAGTTAGTTAATAATAATATATTAATGTTGGTGTCTTAGGTGTGACAATTTTAGCATGGTAATGTAAGATGTTAACAATAGGGAAAACTGAATAAAGTGTGTATAGGAACCCTTTGAACTATCTTTACAGCTTTTCTGTAAATTTAAAACTATTCGAAAATAAAGAGCTTATTAAAGTAAATTAATAACACCCTGGCAAAACTGTTGCCTGGAACATGTACCTGCTGTGAGCAGAGACAATTTGGAAATAGTAATAACTTTTTCCTTGATATGATTGTTTTTACCGTGCTTTAAAGGAGAGAAAGAAGAGCAGTGATTCCTAATGGTAGTGCCCTTGTAAGAAAAAGTTTGTGTAAATCAACCCCAAAATAAATACATACAGTACAGTTAAAAGTCCAGATTTTCTGTTGCCTAAGTGTTTATCTAATTTAGAAGGAATTGTATATATTGCACTAAAATTCACTGCCGACCCTAGTAGTGACATAGGAAGTTTCTGTTCTCCATTATTTAGGTGTTGCTTTCCATTTTAGAAGCACAGACAAGGCAGGGTGTGTATGTTTATATGGTGGTGGTGGTGGTGGTGGTGGAGGAGGAGGAGGAGTGCTATTTATCGTTATTGGTTTGTGGTGCCCTAATGGGATGGAGACAAAGTTTTGACTCCTTTGGAAACAAAGAAGAATGATATAATGATTAAGAGCATGGGATTTGAAAAACCAATTCCACAGCTTCTGTTGTCACAGCTAATTTATATAACCTCTTTGAATCTCAGTTTCTTCATCTGTGAAATGAGTTTGTACCTCACAGGGTTATTGTGACACTTAGAACAGTGCCTGACATGTAATAAGCTCTCAATAAGTGTTAATTATATGTGTTGTTTTTATTGTTTGGCATTATCAAGAGTCTCATAACTATGAATATTATTGCTATTGTGTTATGCAACAATGTCACTCTATTGTCCTCTGACTTACATAGTTTCTGAAAAGGTGTTTTACTGTAGTTCTTTGTTCTTCTGTGTGTAATTGCCCCTCCTCCCATATCTTCAAGATTTTTCTTTTGCTTTGGTTTTCAGAAATTTAACTATGATGTGTCTAGGTGTGTGTGTGTGTGTGCACATGCACGTGTGTGTTTACCCTGCTTGGAGTTCTTTTAATTTCTTCTCTTGGGTTATTGGCTTTCACTTATTTTGCAAACATTTCAACCATTATCTCTTCAGATATTCCTTCTTCCCCGTCTCTCTCTTGTCTACTTCTGGGGTTCCAATTATATGTGTTTGATATGATGCCACAACTCTAGGGTTCGCTGTTCTTTTTATTTTCTTTGTGTTTTAGTTTGGATAATTTCTGCTGCCTTATTTCCAAGTTCTTTGGTTCTTTCTTGTCCTCCATTCAGACTGCTGATGAGGCTATTAAAGGAATTCATTCTTTATATTATGTTTTTCATTTTAGGCATTTTCATTTGATTCTTTATATATATATAGTTTCCCTTTGCTGAATGCCCCCATCTATTTGTGCTTGTGTCAGTCTTTTTCACTAAATCTTTTTACATAATTACTTTAAAGTTCCTGTCTATTATTTCAATATCTGGGCCATTTCTGAGTCTGGTTTTGTTAACTACTTTATCTGTTGAATATTGGGTTTTCTTTTTCTTGCTTTTCTGTTTCATATTTTTAAAATTTAATACTTGACATTGTTCTTAAGGAACGGTAAAGACTGTAGTAAATTGTATTTATGCTCAGAAGTGGATACTTCTATCAATCAGAAAGCTAGTGTGCAGCCTGAGTCATTCTAGTCAGTAGTTGAAACAGGTTTGGATTTCATTATTATTGTAGTTACTGTCAGTGAACCAGACTAAAAACTACTCCAGCATTGGGCTGGTGTTACCTTGTGCTTAGCGTGGGTCCTGGAGTAATCGCAGATTTTTCCTGGTCCCTGGGTGTAGGCAGGGCAGGAGTGTTTCCCCACCTTCTCCTAGCAGCTTCTATCTTCTAGCTTTTGCTTTCTATGAGAGAATGATCAGAGCAGTGGGTGGAGTTTTATTCATATATACCATTGAGAAGGGACTCTCTGAGAGTTCTTGCTCTGCCCCCATTATTTTTTATAAGCACCTGGTAGAGCCTTGTGAAAAAGAGCTAGGGAGTGACAGGCATGCTTCTCATGTGTCTGATTTCTAAACTGTTGTATTAGCCCCACATTTGGGCCTTTAGGATGGCTACCTCTTCCTCTGTGCTCTGTTAAAAGTAAAAGACTTTGTACGCTCTGTTTCTCCAGAGAGGCTTTTGTCACCCTTTGGAATTCATTTCACCTGGTTGCCTTGTGACCCTAACTCTCTGGTGAACTCAAAAAAGTTATATTTTGCAGATTCTCTGTTTCTGTCTCATCGTTAGTGTGGGACTGACATTCTCTTGAGACTTTCTACACTTTAAAGAGCAGCATGGTTGAGTAGCAGTGGTTGGGGCATTTTTTAAGATAGCTGGCTAACTTGTTTTCCCTCATGATAGTAAATTTTTCATAACTCAGTAACATGGACTTGCCACCAGAGGTATTTGTTAATAATTTTGAAATATTAAGGTCTTGCCAATGTTCTGATGGTTCAAACCTGTAATGTTAAAGACAGACTAAGCTTTCTGGTGCAAATACCTTGAAAGAGAAAGTAATTGCTAAATATACAGAGAGGTAACTTGACTGTATATGTTGCATCCTGTGTCACCCTCTCCATATTAATATTTTATAAAGATTTTAATTTATATGAAACTTCTAAAGCAGAATCACAGCTCCTTTTGGGGAAATGGCAAGGCTTCAGGAGCAGCGACCCTATATGAATAGTACCAGAGCATGGCCACATGGTAGAGGACACACACTATTAAAAACCTTAGACTTTCTGAAAATAAAGACTTCAAGATGGCACAAAACAAAGGCTAATGCTTCTTGAGGCACATTTCTTAGAGGGCTTGCCGAGTGTGTATATAATTGCTTTTGTTTGCGTTATATGACTGTGACTTAATTGAAAATTTGCACAATTCAGTTTTAGCTCTGGATTACTTAAGGTGACCTTTGTAAAGGTTTTATCTGTGTAGAGTGGGTGTTTGATTTGTTTTAACTTATTCAGGTTTTTTTTTCTTTTCACTATATTTAAAGTAAAATTCTACTAGAAGAAAAGAGATGTGTGTTTATGCTGAGTGGGTTGGTTTGGCTTCTTTTAGTCATGCTTTCTGAACTTTGACATGGTAGGTGATAAATAAATCCTGAACATGGAGCTCTTCAATTCTAAAATTTCTCTTAAAAGCCTCCCACTTAAATCCAAACCAAAGTACTCTCATTGCCTCATTTCTAAAATTTCAGGGAAAAGAAATATTACCAGTACAGAATTTTCATGAGGGAGGAACATTTTTGCCTACCTTTTAATAACATGACTCAGTGCTTATTTTTTAAACTGGATTTTAAAAATTGGGTAGTATAAATAACAAGGAGTGACCCATTTTTACAGGCACCCTGTACTTTTATAGCTCTTAATCTAAACTTTCTTCCTTTTGGAAAAACCTACATGCTATTTGCCACCAAATGCACAGACTACACAGCAACTTGGGTCAACTCTCTCATAGTCTTTGAAATGTATTACAAGAGTCCCAGCCATTACCATCTTCTTCCTGTATTATATTTGAAATGTTTTGGGGTTTTTTTGTACATTTTGACTGCAGTATTGGTGATAGAATATACTATGATATGGATCATCTTTACTTCTGTACTAGACCTCAACAACAGTCTTCTTTTTCCCCTTCCACCTTTCTTTGCCTGTAGGATGTACTGTATGTAGCCATGTACTTTGTATTATTATATTAGAAACTCACAAATCTGTTGTGTACTTTTTATACTGTTGGATACTTATAATCAAAACGTTTACTAGGGTATTGAATATATTTAGTCTTATAAATTTTTTAAAAAGCAAGGTGGATCTCCATTATAATTATGATATGGCTTTGATAGATGGGTTATATAATTCAAGTAGAAACACTTCACATTTCAGACTTGTCTTTTCTAATTTCAAACCAACAGTAGTTTTGTTAAAATCATAGTAGCAGTGCTGAAATGGATGAATAGACACATATTCTTTAATATGCAATTTGAGTACTACAAAGAGATGTTATAAAGTATTCGGTTATAATGAGGCTAGTCATGCACCAAGATGCTTTGATTCTGTAATATTAGAAGAATGGACCTCCTGTCATGTTCTGCATCTAGCTACAGGATTCACTTTATATGTTTTACCTGTTGATTAAATCATATAAAAGTGCAATGGCCACTCATTTTTGCCTTTATTTCTTCTATTTTTAACTATAAGATGGATAAAGAGTATGTCATTTTAAATGAATCTGAATATTAGGGTATAGCATTAATTCTATAACAATTCTGCATAATTTCATAGTAATTCATAATATTTATGAGTAGTAAAGTAAAAAATCTTTGTTTTCAAGCTCAGGGCGCTATACTTTTTCACAGTTACCAGTTTTTTGCTACTTACTGGCTTTATTTTTGTCATTTAGTATATTCCTCCACTGTTTGCAAATAATTCAAAAGTAGAACAGTCACTGAGACTGTCACCTTGGATTTCTATTTAACTGAACATCAATCCAATGAAAACAAACAAACAAACAAACAAATGGGTAAAGAGCTCAGACAGTGAACAAGTAAAGTTTTAGCTAGCATTTAGATTTTTAGGACAGCTCTAGGCATCCTGGCCTTTTTCTTTATAAATAGTGAGAGAACCTCCAGTTCTAGTTTGCATCATTCTTAAGGTAGCTTAGCTCTATCCCATATTTGAAGATTTTTTTCTCTGACTTTTAGAATTCTCGAACTTTTATTTTAAACTACGAATAAAGTGGTCAGTAATGTACTTTCAAAAAAATGTTTTTGTTCTTCTTTGCTTTAAGGAACATGTGCTGTGATGTAAATTTTTGAAAATTACCAGGCTTAGCTATTTTATTTTTTTAATTTTAGTTTTGTTTTAACATTTAACAATTTACTTATGCTTTTATATATTCTGCATAAGAATGTTTTTGTTCCATCAGAATTCCACTTTGCGTATTACATTACCCAGAAAGTATGATGTGTAATTTAACAAAATCATTTATAAAAGATTTAAACCACATCTCCTTAAATGTAATGGCCTTTCTCATACTTTCTATCTGTAGTTCTACCTAGTCTATCAGTTTGCTTTATATTTTCAAGGGATAGTAGAGAAAAAAATATATAAGTTAAGTAAAAGAAGTTAGTTTTTATTGAAAGTAAGCTTATAACACTTTTATTATCTTTATTAAAAAGAATATATTAAGTACCTCAATGACATCTCCTGTAATCAGTCCTTAGATTTGCACTAGAAAAGTTTGAGATTTTATTCAAATATTTCTGTAACTGATTTTTGTTGTTTTTACCTGAAGCCCTGAAAGAGAAATGAAATTCAACATTAAGAGTGACAAAGTAGCCCTATCACTAATATTCTGAGGTATTTGCTTTAAGGTAAAAAACACAGACACAAAACTGAGGGGCTCTGTATTATGTGCTGTTCCTTTTGCTTGAGGAATTACTAGAAGATGGGGACTGGTTTCAAATTCCACTTGTTAATCAGTGTATAGATGATGAAAATATATTTGTCCTTGGATTTTTCAACACCCTGGTATATGTTTTATTGTTCTAGGTGTTTTTTCATGCTGTTTTCAATGGTCTTTTTACCTTAAGAAGGACAGACTCACAGACTTCACCTAGTAGAGCCACAGGAACTCATTCAAAAATTGAGGGTTCTAGAATAAGTAAGGAGATTTATGATTTACAGTGCAGATGAGGGGAAAGGATAAATTGGGTATCTTCTCTTTTTTCAGTTTTTGCAAGGTTTTCCTAATTTCTGTGCCTCAATTATTTGGATTTGATAACAGCTTTTTATTGGAACTCCAACATCTTTCCCTGACACTGGTTTCAAGTTTCTGCCCACAAATAAGGAATCCTTCTTCCTATCTCTACCAAAAATCAGGTAGAAACATGCTAACAAATTCAAAAGTCCCCAATGTTTAGCCCTGTAGAAAGCCTTCAGAATGCTCAAATATTCAAGATCTATTTCCCTGCCAATTGATTATTATTTCGTAGAGTAGGAAAACCAGACAGTCACAGTGATCTTAGAGATAATCTCCTTGCCTGGGACCAACCAATTCTTACTCGTCATTTCTTCTGTCCATTTCTCATGGAAACCCCAGGAATGTTACGGCCGTTGTCTTTACAGTTCTCAGCTAGGATAGAGCAGTGTGTGGCAAACTACAGACCACAGGACAAATCCAGGTTACTGCCTGTTTTTGTAAGTTAAGTTTTATTGGAACACAGGCACACTTATTCAGTTACATATTGTCTATGGCTACTTTTGCACTACAATGCCAGAGTTGGATAATTGTGGGAGACTGGCCTGCAAAACACAAAATACTTACTGCCTGGCCTTTTACAGAAAAAGTTCGCCGAAGTTTGGGTGGAAATCATCCATTCAAAATGAGATCTCTAGATCCAAACAGATCCCCTTTTCTGTCTTCGTCTATATCTGTATGCTTTTATTACCTAGTTTTCTTTTTCCTGTCTTACTGCTTTGATCTTTAATACTTGTGTCTAACATTCATTTGTGTGATAAAACATTTCAATTCAAAACTGTGTATCCTTTGTGAGGAAAGCAAAAGTATAATAGTCCTCCCAGTGAAGTAAAAACTTTTTTTTCCATTTTGTTTTATTTTTGCATTTTTGTTTGTTCTTGGTTAGCCATTATTGATCATTGTGTTTATCTGAGCATATTTTTCCTTCTTGCTACAATTTTCCTTTATGCTACTCTCCTCCCTTTTCCTCCTTCCCCTTCTACACAGACCTGAAGTCACTTAAAAAAAGCAGCAAATTTGGAACTCCTTTGGTATAAACCTTTCATCATTTATCTTAAGGAACGAGGGTATTTTCCCTTCTCTTGTTAAAGCTGCACAAACAGTGCTATTTTTGCCAACTTCATTTCTGATACCCATAATAGTTAGTGGGGATATTGGTTTGTGTTTGGTTTGGGTTCATGTTAGTTTTTGTTGTTATTGTTGTATATTTTTATAGGAGGCCCATCTTTCCCTAGAATTCTAGCACTTAGTCCATTACCATGTACAGCATACATGATGGGTTTATAACAAGTAGATCAGGTAAGGGAGGAGCAGTTATTTCTCTCAGTGCTTTGCAGGTCCTTATCCTAATGAAACAGCCAGATTAGTCTATGTCAACTATATACTTTGTGCATATCAGGAGGTTGGAGATAGCTTGAGAGAACAGGAGCCATTTTATGAGAGAATTCCTGGGTGCCTGGTATCTTAAATTGTATGGTAAGAAATATTAAAGCGGGGCATAGGGTTTTCAGTGAAACTTTGATAAATAGTCCTATCACCATCAATCTTATAAAGGCGCCATTATTAAAACTTTCCTTCTATGGGTTTTAATTCACTGTAAACAGGATACTTAGTTTGGTGCCTTTATATGCAATTAGAAAAGAAAATGTTAAGTTTCTGGAGCTTTTATTTTTATGTTTAATTAACGAAATATGTCCTAGGCTTGTGATATAGCAGTGAGTTTCTAGGGTTTTTATTGCACAAATGTCTGCTGCTTTTCATCTATATATGAAAAAATATGTATTGTTATATATTTATGTATAAAACTCAGCTCTTTTAGGAATTAATATTTAGTCATATTTAATCAGTTTTATCCCAGATATATTTCAGAAGAGAAATATTTGAAAGTTTGTTACCTAATGTTTTCCAAACAGATTGTGTTCTAACAGGGTAGAACAACTGACAAAATAGCATTAAAAAAGTAAAAAAAAAAAAAAAAAACCCATTCC